>OX459095.1:10179769-10374977 GCA_949775045.1 Metridium senile
AACGATGATACTTACGTTTTGTATATCAACAGGGATGTTAGCGTCTAGTAGTATCTTAGTTATCTCAATGTCTCGTCTTTTAATGGCGGCATGCAAACACGTCTCACCAGTCTCCTACAAAGAGAGAATATTCACATGTTTATTTCTACTTACAAGAGACTTTACAAATGTACTGCTGAAACATATTTTTTAATTTAATGCTGTCTCTCACGCACACTCCACGCTACATTCTGTATTTCAGGCATATCCAGGGACGGAACCAGAAATTTGTCAGAGGGATGTCTCATTTGCAAATGCAACTAGGGACACCGAAAACTTCGAAAAATCCCAAACAGAAAAACGTTTCTCCGAGCATTTCCATTCTTTGCTTCTTCCCCCAATACACGCACTAAACTTCGCTAAACCTTTGCTCGCTCGTTACAACACAGGAACCCCAAAACCCGATTCTCCACAAGAAAGCATGTTGTGCAGGCTGTGAGACACATAGTACTTACAGTTTTAATCAAGTTTACTTGCTGTTCAACCTGCGTCGTTAACAATTCTTTCACAACTTGCTGGTTTCCAGTGGCAACGGCAAGAAAAAGGAGTGATGCACCACTCTGAAATAACACAGGTATCCCGTCAAATTACTTTTATATATTGTTTATATTTTGCAATCCACTAGCCCTTTTTATGCCATGACCTATTTTCATCTGATATTATCAAAGCGTTCCGCGTAGTGTCTGCACTGAATAAACTACAGATTCATTTCACTATCTTCCTAATAGCTGTTATTACAGTTATATGCAAATGATTTTGAACAATGGGTTGAAGTCGAGGCTTTCGGGCGAAAACAATAGGTTTCCCGAAAGCCTCGATTTGAATCCATTGTTTGAAATCATTTGCATATAACTGTAATAACAGCTATTGTTATTAACTACATGCAGACGCAGCTATATATGTTTAAAACAATAATAGTCAAGAAGTTTACCTTATCAACGGCCAGTTTGCTATCTTTACCGGATACCTTGAGAAGAGTTCGTACTATTTCCAGGGCACCTGATGGTCTAGAACATGCCATGTGTAAAGGAAGCTGATCCAACGGCTATTAGAAGAAACGATGAATTATTTATTATCATGATTAAAATGATAACGACTAATTGATGGGGGTGAAGATAGTCATAATAATGAAGGCAATAATGTTGATCGTGATGATAGTGATCATGATGATAACGATACGTTGATAGTTATGATATTTATAATAATGATAAATGACGACAATGATAATATTGGTGATAATGATGATAGTGATCACGATGATGACGATACGTTGATAGTTATGATATTTATAATAATGATAACTGACGACAATGATAATATTGGTAATGATGATGATAGTGATCATGATGATGACGATACGTTGATAGTTATGATATTTATAATAATGATGGCTGACGACAATGATAATATTGGTGATAATGATGATAGTGATCACGATGATAACGATACGTTGGTAGTTATGATATTTATAAAAATGATGGCTGACGACAATGATAATATTGGTGATAATGATGATAGTGATCACGATGATGACGATACGTTGATAGTTATGATATTTATAATAATGATAACTGACGACAATGATAATATTGGTAATGATGATGATAGTGATCATGATGATGACGATACGTTGATAGTTATGATATTTATAATAATGATGGCTGGCGACAATGATAATATTGGTGATAATGATGATAGTGATCACGAACATGACGATACGTTGATGGTTATGATATTTATAATAATGATGGCTGACGACAATGATAATATTGGTGATAATGATGATAGTGATCATGATGATAACGATACGTTGAAGGTAATGATGATATTTAGAATAATGATGGCGATAATGATGCATTCTTTGCTTTTTAGACGCAAATTTGAGCATGCACGAAAATAGTGGGGAAATTGGCACGAGCAAAGCCGTGACCGCAAAGCATGTATGGACTACTTGGCCAGACCGATGTTCTTGTTTTTTTGTGGTGCATTATGATAATTTTAGAAGACGATAATCAAAAATTATAAACATGATATTTCGCCCTTTTACGAACACATAGTTCTTGAAAATAATTTAATTCAGGAGAGTAAATTTAATTGCACGAGATGTTGTACATAAGAGAATTAAAACCCGCCCTGAATGTCTAATCAAACTCCATCCGTGCAAAATTATTCACATAAATTAGATTATCTGGGTTCTTTGCAAAACGAACTACTTACATTAATGTTATTATTCTTTGATTATGGAGTGTGGTGGCTCCGAAATGTCAGAACAAGAATATTATATCCTAATTCAATCTCTTTTTTATTACTTTATGTAAATTTAATTATTTAAAAAATGCGAACGTGTAAATAAGTAAAAGGAGGGAGCGTAAATAGTAGGAAATGATATTTACCCCTGCAGCCAATGTTGGATCGACCTTCTTTGCCAATAGTAGTTTAACGATTCCATCTGAACCAGATGCAGCGGCATAATGGAGTGCATTGCGACCTTCCTGTTAGACACAACAACTTATGGTTAAAAAAAAAAGGTGATGATGATGATGATGATAATGATGATGATGATGATGATGATGATGATGATGATGATGATGATGATGATGATGATGATGATGATGATGGTGATGATGATGATGATGATAATAATAATAATAATGATGATATGATGATGATGATAATGATGATGATGATGATGAAGATGATGATGATGATGATGATGGTGATGATGATGATAATAATAATAATAATGATGATATGATGATGATGATAATGATGAAATATTGATATGATGATGATGATAATAATAATGATGATGAGATGATGATGATGATAATAATGAAATGTTGATATGATGATGATGATGATAATAATAATAATGATGATATGATGATGATGATAATAATGAAATGTTGATATGATGATGATGGTGATGGTGATGATAATAATGATAATGATAATGATGATAATAATAACAATGATGATATGATAATGATAATAATGATGAAATGTTGATATGATGATGATAATAATAATGATGATATGATGATGATGGTAATGATAATGATGATCATGAAATGGTAATGTAAGCGATGATTATTATGATAGTAATGATGATGATAATAATGATGAAATGACGATTATGATGATATGATGATGATAATAATAATAATGATATGATGATGATAATTAAGAATAAAAACATGACCAAACCGTAAACTATCAACACAGCAAACGAAAAACAACTAAAAAAGTAGCAGAAAATGAAAGTAAATGTAAATCTTGAGGGATTGGATTGTAATTAAGCTTGAATTTACACATATAACTAAGAAATAACTAAGAAAGTTTATTTTAAAATATCAAGTAGTTAACTGAAAAATAAAACAGGAAAGCCGGAGAGCTGCAGGAAAACAATAGAAAAAGACATCTTATATTTAAAATTGTGCATTGAATTTCAATCAAACTGTTGTTAAAAGAAAACTACGAAGGAAAAACTAATAAAAATATCAAAAAATAAACTACAGTAAAAAAGAGAAAAAGCGGGAAAAAATGGCAAAAGAAAGAAAAAAAGAAAGGGAGAAAAGAGGTAGAAAAAAGGAAAATACATGAAAACTTCTAATCATGTTGATTGAATTGCAATAAAACTGCTTATTTTAAACACTACATAAACCGCATAGAAAATATTACTGTAATATTTGATAAATAAACTGTGAGTGAGAAGAAATCAGGGTAGAAAGCAATTATCCCTGTAAGTGCATGCAGGTGAGAGATTCGACTGAGCATCTTCCTACACTCGACATTGACAGACATTTTACATCGACTTCATTAAAACAGCTCTCGAAATTGACTTCGTGAAGGAGGATTTCAATGTTTATGTACACCAACAGACACCGAGACGAAGAATAACTGTCTTGAAACCTCCGTTGTTTGACAGTTTGTTTTCACACCTAAAATAAACATTCTCAAAAATGTTACAAGCTAATGTTTCAATTTAGAAGCTAAGAAAAATGAAGAAAACATCCTGAAAAAAAGGTACAAACCTACATGAAAAACAAGTTTCAGAAAATTACCGTCAACTCATGACTGTCGTAAAGAGATTGTTCTCCGTTCTCTGTGTTGTTTTCTTCGTTAGTTACTTTTGGTGTTATAGATCTAGAAGGATTTGTATTTTTCGTTTTAGTTTTCGCTCGCTTTCTGGGACTCATTGTAGTGTGTGGGGTTGAATTCATTATGTGACTTTCACAATTCAGCGCGCCCTTTAGATAAGACCTCTTTAAGTGTCCGGAAAAATGTCAAAGAAAGCTGTATATTTTTGAACGCAATTATGCTTTATTGGACCATGTTTATATAACAAAAGGTCCGTGTATAAGGTATGACTGATAATTAAGTTAAAATCAGAAAAAACGCGTGACTGATGGGGTAGCTTTTCAAGTGCCTTGCCTCAGGTAATAAACGTCTTACCTTGAATGGAATTGTTCCTAGGCCCAGTTCAAGCGTCATACTCACATGGGTCGAATCTAATGCAAATGAGTCCAAACATATTAGGTTTGCTTATTAGCTTCAGTACATGTGAGGTGAGACGTTTGAACTAGGGCCTATTTACAGCTTATTGTAAAAAGTCTGCTATTTGAGAACACGGAGCTTAACCTGATGTTTCGTTCCCTCTTTGTCGATATCAGACAAGCAGGGAGCCCAAACTATAACTAATTTTGTCACTGGCACACAAAAAAGCCCAATAATATGCTTGTGTTTTCTCAAGGAGACTATGAAGAAGAACTGCCATTAGACTTTCCTTTTACAATTTTTCAATTGTATAAATTTGTTTCCGATTCTTAAAAACTCAAATTGCTTTTGTGTAAACGGCATCCTGATAACGAGTTATATCATAATGTAAAAAACTACATTGATTGTAAATTTATTCCAGTGGGAGAGGGTATATCAAAAAAGGAAAATTTCTCTGATTACCGCGCTTTTTTTGTTTTATGTCGTATGGTATCTCCCCCGGTATCTATTAACCAAAAAAATCGTCTATGCCACGCCCTTTTAAAAGGACTCTCTGTAGTATCGTTAAGGCGTGCTTTTTTACATCCCCGACGAGCATACCCGATACTTTCACCTCTAAGTCCCCCCGGGAAATTTACAGAATTTGAAACCGAAGATTAAAAATTGAAAATATACTTTAAGTTAACAACGTTATTGTTTTTCAACGTTAGTTCAGTGTTTCTTTCCTTGGGCTGTTTGAAATACTAACGAAAAGCAATTCTAGACTAAATGCTTAAAAAAGTGCACTTAGCTGAATAAAATGCACTAAAATTGTTACGTTTTCACAAGCTAGTTATGTTCGTCAATGAATTTAAGAGCATTTTTTCCTCGAGGCCAATAATAAATTTAGCTAAAAACCATCATTTGGAATTATCTAGTTGCATATAGTGTTTTCGCAATTTTCAAGGGGTTCTTGAGTAACTAGAAGTCTCACGTAGTAATAAAATAAAGCAGGAAGTTACTTTGTAAAGCTAACGTTTGTAAAATGATTCTAAGATTAATGTCGGCGATATTGACTTCACGGCCGGAATAATGTATTACTATTTTCTTTGTCATTTAGTGAAAAAAACGAAATATAGTGACAGCCTTGTAATTAGTTGTAAACCAAACATTACTGATTTGAAGGAAGAAACAAGCAGTAGGACTTTTCCATTTGACTAAATAACTGTATATTTAATTTATTAAATTAGCGCTTAAAAATAGATTGACGTGAATCGAATGAGAACTAAAAATAAAACAAACGGAATGAAATTGAAAGAATGAAAATTACAAGAGAAGAGAAGAGAAGAGAAGAGAAGAGAAGAAAAGAGAAGACGAAAAGAGGACAGAACAGAACAGAAGAAAAACGAGGGAAATAAAAAATAAAAACAATAGTAAAAAAAAGCAAATGAATATAAAGAAAAGTAAAGAAAAGATACGAAAGACAAGAATAAACAGTAAAGCAAATTAATTCCAATTAAACCACTACAAGATAATTAAAAACACGATGCAAAAAGATAAGAACAAGATAAAAACGATAGAGGATACAACACACAAAAGATGAAAGAAAAAAACTTCAACTAGCCGTTAATAATGAGTAATTAAAACATACCCTACGTGTCTATTTACTAAAACAGCGGAAGACAACCTTGACGTTTTTAGTCGATTTAATCAAAATTGTTGAAAGGCCATTAACGTTAGTATCAACTGAGAAAACAACCCTTCTAAATCGATAAGAAGTGTTTTACTCCGACGAAGGGCTAAAGCTCGAAACGTCAGTAAAGTTAAGTCAACATTTTTTACAGTGTTACAAACTCCATTATATTACCTATCGTTTATATCAAACATCGACGCAGCCTATACTAGTTTACTCGCTTGTTTCCAGTCTTATTCAAAAAGTGAGCAGACTTTATATCAAAGTTTTAGATAATTTTTTCTATTAGATATTGTATATAGCACGCTTTTTTATATTTTCACCTTAAATTCCTTTTGAGATAAATATATAAAAAGCTAAAATATTTGAATTACTACGCGCTCTCTGATTGGCTGGCTACCAGAGGACAGAGACATGTACAGCGTTTATACACCAAAAATCGTTGTCACAATCAAAGCTACAGTCCACACTCTGAAGCCTGCAAAGGATGTCGGTATTTCTTCGATTCCCTTGTTATCGATATATTCATAGCATATTTTGGTTGTACGTATTTGTGTTATATGACCATAACAAGTTGTTGCAGTGGTAGATATAAATAGAAATATTTATTTAAAAAACGTGCAAGGAATCACAAATTAAGTCATGTAACCGACATACTTTGCAGGCTTCAGAGTGTGGACTGTAGCTTCGGATGCGACAACGATTTTTGAAATAGGTGTATATATTTATTTCAAACATCGATGTCGCGGCTTATGCATCAAGCATCAAGCCAAGACCGGAATGAATGCTGGTTTTGGCCGGTAATGTATTGAATTAAGACTTGTTTTCCGCCACAGAACTGATTGAAATACGATAATAACAAGTACTGGAAAATAACAACATTTTGTTATTATATACCTTAAATTATTTAAAAACAAGCCAGATCTCAGTACATTACCACCATTACTGGAAAATAGCTAGCCACATTTTGTTATTATATACCTTAAATTATTTTAAAAACAAGCCAGATCTCAGTACTTTACCACCATTACTGGAAAATAGCCACATTTTGTTATTACCTTAGTTCAAATTATTTTGAAAACAAGCCAGCTCTCAGTACTTTACCACCATTACTGGAAAATAGCCACATTTTGTTATTATATACCTTAAATTATTTTGAAAACAAGCCAGATCTCAGTACATTCCCACCATAACCAGTGGTTACCAACCCATCATTCATTTCTTGACTTGATGCGTGTTGCTTAAGAAATCACAACGATTTTTGGAATATGAGTGTCTATTTTATAAAAGCAATATAAAACGACGTCGGCTTATATACTGTGATCTCCTTGCATGCAATGTTTGACAAAATATTTTTATTCCTTCAGTGTAGCTATCAAAAAAGTATATTTTTGATATTGTGAGCACTTGTTTACAAATTGCTTATCATTAGATATAACAAATATATAAATAATTAGATTAATAAAAGGAAAAAAATAAATAGATATGTGAATAAAAAAATAAACAAACAAATTAATAATCAAATAAATAACAAACAAAGCAAGAAACAAACCAAGAAACAAATAAATCATAACAAACAAATAATCAAATAAATAACAAATAAACAAACAAACAAACAAACAAAGAAACAAATAAATAAATATATAAATAAACACACAAACAAACAAATAAACAAACAAATAAACAAATAGATATTTAAGTTGTAGACTGAGAAGTGTTCATAAAAATTTACTGTTTTCACGCATAAAAATTAACAAACGACATTTCGACTGCATCTGCTGCAGTATTCAACAGAAGTACGTAAGTAAGTAAGTAAGTAAATATATGAATGACGTTGTTATGTCGATAATTGCTCTAATCTTTTTTTCCTTGACGCCAGTAAGTCAAACTATTGATGCAGATAGTAGATATATGTTAGATATTCTAATTGTTTGGGGAAACAAGTAGCTAAGATGACCAAATATATACGATTAAAGCACGCAAACATAGTTTAGTATACGTAACAGTTAATCAACCTTATCTGTGAAACGGAAAAATGTTTAGGTTTGAGTCAAAACATATATGATTAGTCAGAGTTATAATAACTGCTACCTCCGAAAGCCAAACATTTATCAAAATATGAGAAACTACTGAATTAAGTACAGCTTTGATGCAGATATAGGTAAAGAGTAATTTGTACTAGCAGAATATATAGGAAGAAACATATCAAAATATGGGGGGAGAGGACTTTAATGTGTAGTTGACTTCACCACTTAAGAAAAAACAGAAGGTAACATTAAAAAGAGAAATCAATGTTACAGCTTATCTGAAGATGGTTGGCTTTCTTTATTATAAAGTATATGTATGTTTTCAAAGAGCCGAACCGAAGACAAGTGTACTTCAGTGGAACCCCGTTAATCCGGCCATCGAAGGGCCAGCCCAAAAGGGCCGTATTAACGGGGTGGCCGTAAATTTTATAAAAAATGTATGGCCATGGATTTCGTCGGGACCTAAAAAACTGGCCGCAAAAGCGGGGTGGCCGTATTAAGCGGGTGGCCGTAATGCGGGGTTCCACTGTAGTGTGATCAGTTGTATAAGCTGGACAACCTTTAACACACAGCTGTATTCATGTTTAAAAAGCAGAACTATCACGAGTTGTGGTGGTGTTGGAGAAGGGGTGGGGGGACGTGAGCGGGGGTAACACCCTTTGTCCAAGGGACAAGGAAATATTTCCTGGGGGTACCTTTTAGGGTCCTTTTCGGGTTCTGGCTCAAAAATCAGTTACAAAAACATGATTTTGTACCTGTGAGGGTCATTTTTACTCTGTTTTGTTGCTTTGTTGGGGTAGAAATCGACAAGGCTTTATCAGTTATTTTTATCTGTGGGTACCTTTTCGGGTCCTTTTTGGATTGAGCATATTTGCTGTGGGTACCTTTTCGGGTCCTTTTAGGGTTCTAGCCCAAACTTAAACTATGCAACGTGACCTTTAAGGGGTAATTTTTCTACTTGGTTTTGTTACTGAAAATAAGTCTAGAACATAACATCATGTCTATCACACAGTCCATATTTTAAGGGTTGAAATCGACAAACTTCGATTCAGAATTATTTTGCAATCAGTTCTAATTTATGCTAATTAACGTTTTAGAGTCGACCATCGATCACGTGCAAGCACCCCTACGCCTTGGACAAAGGAGTAACCCCCCTCCCTTAAAACTAAGTATAAATTTGACATTTTTTAGCACACATATTCAAACAGCCGTATCAAAGACAAAATCACTTTGCGAAGGTCAACTGTTTGCACACAGCTGTATTCATATAAAATTTGCGGTAAACAAAAGGGTTTTCAAAGTTTACATTTGTGATTGAATAGCTAAATGAAATCACAGTAACATTCATCATTACTGGAAGATTTAAAGAACAAATCTAAATATAATCGCATCAAATATATTGTCTCGCTATTTAAGAATTGAAAGAAGGTTTTAAGAAACGATTCCTACAAATTAAATTGTACACAATATTTAAGTAATTTGCAGTAAAGACAGCATGAGGCACATGAATGACCGTTAAAGGTTTAGCGGTTGCTTTTATGTACATAGTTTCTCACCTTGAAAAATCATCTTTTTGGTAATAGTTTTTATTTGTTTTGTATATCAAAGACACAGATATGAAAACAAATATACGAAGAATTTGAATGGGATAAAAAAGAAAATTTGAAATAATTCTCATTTAATGTGAATCTTTAATTTGAGGAATTTCATTTGTATTTTAGCAATAGATAGGTCTTCTTCTTTCATAAGAACAAGACTGCAGGATTAGAAATCACAAAAGTGTAATAGGATAAAAAAACAAATAAAATATGAAAGCAACTGAGATTTGTTATTAATATATAATTTAAATATGATGATGAAAAGGGAAAAAATTAAAAATAATAATAATAAATCTTTTTTCGGCAAAGGCTTGAGTTTATTTATTATTTAATCAAAGGCGGAAAAACTTTAAATGTGTACAAATCGAAGGAACGAGAAAGCGACGAGAAAAAACAGGAATCCTCCACTTCACTGAGTAAGGGTATCAATAAAAAATTCATTTTTAAGGCTTAAGTATAATTATAAAATGTTTTTCGTTTATTTGTTTTTGAAATCAAAGTGAATGGTCAATATACATTAAACACAAGTTGGAAGAGAAAACAGAAATGGCGAGTTTTTGACCGAGAAGATCTTCCACGGAAAAGTCAAATTACAAAATATATACTGATGAAGGAAATTATTCTAGTTTTGACATTTCTTTCAGCTAAACTGTCTTCCAAAATTGAAGTTTTAGAATATTAATCAGCCTTTGATGACTGATGTGTATAAATAAAACAGCACAACCTAAAATTTCCAAGGTAAAACTTTGCTAAAAAATATTTTTCAACTAATAAGTTACGTTGTTCTTTCCAAAGAAATTCAAAATATTAGAATATAAATTAGCCTATAATAAAATCAGTTTCCATGACGACAGCAAAACAAACAAAAGAATACGTGTACACATGTTTTTCAAGAAAAGAAACGTACAAGTTCAATAAACCCGATGAAACGTCCCGACACCGAGGCACCAGAAAACACTACAAAAAGCATCGAAAAAAACGCCACAAATATTTGAGAAAAATTAGCCCGTAAACCATAAGCTAAGAACTAGATAAATAAGACTTCAAAACTGGCCGAGTGTTTCTTTGTCAGAGTTATTGAAAACTCAAGGACCTTTTGTGGGTGGAAGAGCCTTACGGGTTTTCCGAAAAGCTAAGATCGGTCGTTAACAGATCAGTTGTGAAACAGATCCTAATTAGTAGTAGCAGATGTACAATTGTAAACGTAGCTCATGCAAGAAAAAAAGCAAGTTATACAGCAAAATATGATATAATACGACATTTATATATTGGGTTCTTTCCATGTGAAATATATATATCAAACGTACTTTCACAATGTAAATTATCTCTTTTTGACAATTATGAATGTATTTTCTGCCTTCTTTTGCATTTCGTTCTTCCCTTTTCGATTTTTTCTGTAATTGTCGTTTTCTTTTCGTTTACATTAATTAACGATATCGATTGCTCCTTTTCATACTTCAAATATAATACATTCATTTTCATAGAAGATAACTTTGACTTTTTTTTCTAAAGAAGACAATTTATTTTCTTAGCTAGCCTTTAAATTAATAGTCTTAGTACATAAGACGTTCTTTCTCTGACTCACTAATTAACAACCTCAATTGCACGCCGTGAAAGTTTAAACTACATTTAATTGAATTTCCTTTAGATTCTCTCTTTTATTATCATTTTAGGAACTGGGTAGTTACAACATGTGAACCTTGATAACATCGCCTTCTTTGATACTGATTTTTGCGGTTTAGTTCATTCAAGTTAGTCTTTTTTAGCTCTAACTAATAAGAGATCTCGATTGCTCGATTTAATATCCAAACAAGATGCTAGTTTTTCTTTATCAAGATCTACACCTCAAACACACTTGACTCAATTACACATAGGCTGAACTGCGGCACATAAAAGACATTACACTGTTGATAATACTTCATTGTAGTCTTATAAATAAACATGATAACACAAATAGAACGTAAAATGTACTCTTTTGTACACTAAATGAATTAGTTTTTCTATTTATCTTAACAACAGTCACTACTAAAAAACTTTTACAAAATGAGTTGAAATTTCAACATGTACAAGTCAGTCCTACTCTCTGGTCTGCTCTCACTTTTGCGTAGGCCTTACCTCGATCTAAACTTCCTTTCTCATATCAGATAATTTGATTTATTTTTGCTGTGTTTTGTTGCTTTTGCTCTTACTGTTTTATTGTATGTCCCTTATCCTTTGCGTTCTTAATAAACTACTATTTGCATACCTAGTGAAGAAGTCTCAAAGGATTGAAGTCGAAATTTGTATCTGGCTACAATAATTTTAACAGCATTTTAAAACGACTTCTCTCGAATCTCAACTCGGTGTTTTTCGCACATTCGTAGAGACTGGTTGTCAGTCTATCTCATTATGTTTACACTTCCTCTCAATTTGGACAATTTTCGGAGTAAATTTAAACGGTCGTTTTGTTAATTACATTATTTCGTGGAAGTACATTTTAAGTGAATAAAGCGCTACTTTGGGTTAAGTTTAAATGAATGGAAATTAAGATGGGAAATGTACGTGTGTGTAAGGAACTAGTAGGTGCCTTTGGCTTATATGGTATTTTAAGAATGGAATAACGGTTAGAAGGGAAAAGAGTAGAAGTGAATAACTAAACTATTGAATAGAAATGAAAACAATTGTATAGAATAGAATGGAATAGTATAATATGGAAAATAAAGGAATAGAATAGAATAGAATAGAATAGAATAGAATAGAATAGAATAGAATATAGGATGGAATATTCTATTGAAAGTAAAATTTTCAAATAAATTCTTATCTATATTGATATGACCTTCGGACCTACTTTAAAATTTGTTTATATATGACACTTACAAAGAAAAATAACTCATTCATAAAAGTTTATAAAAAATGTACTAATATTTTAACAAAAAAAATTAATTCTATTTCAAGCCAAATCTTGTTTTGGAATACTAATTGAACAATTAATTTTCAGCAAATCCGAAAACGATCAAAATCGAAATAGGAAATTCCGTATAAGATTTTAGCAAAGATACACAGTATAATGGACATTAGATCGGATGCAATGTTTTCTATAGGATTTCCTGAACACCGACATATATTTTATAATAGCGTATGTGAGTGACATGCATTCAAATAAGATGGCAATTAATCTACCATGCTATCATGCTACCTCACGGACAAATTTTCGTACCTTATCTTTGTCTGTAACCACAGCTCCAAGCTCAAGCAATTTCTCCACAATATTATGCTTGTTGTCCCGTGATGCGAGCATTAAAGGCGTCAAGCCATTATCCTGAAAGAAAAACAACAATAAATGATTTGAGCACAGTTGAGTTATGACTTCATGGCGGGAAAGGCCACGACGTCAAGGCGCGCGCGCGGCTTTTTCGCGCCAAAACAAATGCACGGTAAAAAGAAAATGATTGATTTAATCTTAAACGTTCAAAGATAATAATAAATATTTCAATAGATGATAATAATATAGTTTTTATAAATATAGATAGATAATAATACAAATTGCAACACTTAGAATTCATGAACTCTCTGGATTTTTTCCAATTCACGTCTCGGCAAATCATCCACAGTACATTTGATTGTTAATATTACTTATTCCTTACTCAAAGTAAATACAAAAAGAAACATACAGCGAGTATACAAACTCAAGACATCATTCGCAGTTTTTACAGAATCTTTAAGACTGTCAAACTGAAAGTTGTAGGCGTTAATTTCAGTTACTAAAGACTAATTTAGCAGCATAAAAACTCTAACTCTAAGCAGTGTAGCATTAAAATTACTTCGTCAACATTCTAGTAATATCGTTAGTTTTGAATTTTAAGCAAGATTTAGGACATTAATTTTTAACGGCACAGATTTCCACCAGCATAAAAATATGACAGTTAGTCATTCAATGTATAGAAATATAGTGTTAAGATACGAGACAGTTTACATATGAATCTCTGAGTTTTTTAAACAAAGAGGTTTTCGTTCAGAGAATCATCGAAGCAGCTGAGTTCTCAAGCCAAACAGACCCGAAACATTTGCTTTATGAATTCAACAAACTAAATAATAATATGAAAAACAGAATCCCTGTAAGTGTGAATTGATATAAGATCATATAAAACGCTCTACTATTAGCAATTTCTTTGCCTTCGAGAGTGATTTTTTCGTAGTAAACTGAAAAAGAAAAAAATGAAAAAGCGTCTAAATCTTCATTTCTTTTGGCAATTAATAAATACTTCTAATATGACTGCTACATAAAAGCATGAATATTGGCCTCAATACGAACGATTTATTATATTGAATATCCCTATTCCAGAAAGTAATTTCTGAAAATTCTTGAGGTTTGGAAAAAATTATTATTGTTTGAAAACAATAACATGCAATCTCGTTAGTTTAAATTACATTGGGAAAGACCTCGGACTTTTTGCTCTCGGGCTTATTTTGAAATAATTCTAGTTTAGCTTATTAGAGAATAGAGCACTAATATTTGGATTAGTTTGTGGAGTGAATAACAAAAGAAAAAGCCTTATCCTTGTATGAAGGTTTTAACCCAGGAGATACGCATTTGTTGATGAATACAAAACCGACACTTAGGATATGAATAGGATAATTCCATGATTGAGACCGTTACAAAAAAATTGCCAGAGAGTTGCCATAGGTCCCTTTGATAAAAAATAATATTAAAAAAAAAAAAAAAGAAAAAAATGTGTCTTTTTTGCTTCACGACTCAATGACGCGAAAAAAAGAGCAATAAAATAGAAACGTCGGAAAAGTCCTTAAATGTTGTGAACACGTTGCCAAGAAGCTGATTTTGAAACAAATTAAAAAACTTCATCTCCCTCGCAACGACTACAACTAAACAGACAAGTACAAGGTATAAGAACGGTGGAAAGCATTAATATTACTTCAATGGATGACGTTGAAAGATCCAAATTGTTCTTTTCCAAACTGCAAAGATGTTGATCAACGGCAGGCCAATCTCTCTTCAACGACAGTGACATAACACGGTTCAAGAGCTCTAGTTTTAGTAAAGCTGGAGAGATATCCTTCTGGTCTAGAATACTACGAGAGCCGCGTCTCGCATTGGCTAGCGACCCTGTCGGGCTTGGAGGTCGTAGAGAAAACCGACGATTCCTCGGAGCAGGTATTAGCTCGCTGTCTTGAGAAGACGAGGAAGAGAGTTTGTTCTCCATTACAGGTTCTCGCCTTCATGTAGTACCGAGCACGAAAACATACTGTGATTTGATGATGTTGACAAAGTTTCCCTGTGTCGCACCTCTTGACTTGTGACGCGAAAAATATAAATTTTGAAGACCACGTTCTGCTTAGAAAGGGTATCGCGCATGCGTAAGTGATTTAGCTTTCCGCTTATTGCGGGGTCAAGGCGACAGAGTATCGCCAACAAGGTGAATAAGTGTATTGATGAACCATATACCCTTGTGTAAATAGGTCTTAAACGCTGAACTGTGGACGGCGAGTCTCAGGCGACAAATGTAAGTAAATACACTTGGTGGTCTGTTCAAGGGAACTCTGTCGGAGTTGCATGCATATCTTAGCAATCACCCATCACAGAAACGTGTAAATATTTCTAAAGGGAGTAATTATTGCCATCATTATCGACGCGAGATGAGTAAATTACTGTAACTTTTACTGGCGCGAAAATATCCAATGAGCCAATTGAACATCTCATGACACGAAATGAGGGCTGGGGAAATAGCTTCTCGAAGCACTCAACTCGGTGGCGTTTGTTTTGATATTTTATATCATGGCCGGTGTATAAATCTTGAAAATATATATAAACAAGAAAAAACAATAATCCCAATTTAGGTATTTTATAAAAAGAACAATTAAGTGGGAACGAAATAGCCAAAAAATAAAATTAAAACAGAAAATAGCAAAACAAAACAAACAGAAAAAAAAACTATACTGGACTGTCCAACTCCCTGTGTTTGTTTAGTAGCTTCATTCACTAACTTCTTTGCAATTCTTGAAATTATAGAACTACAAGAATAATAATCTCCTTATTTACACCTATTGATGAAAAGAAATTAATTAAAACTAGGTACGCACGTTGAACATTCAAAACTACGGAACTCCTAAATCTCTCAATCTGCTGGACTAAATTGTTTTGAAGTTATATTACATGGCTTGCGTATAGCTCTTGAAAATAATAATAACAAAGACAAAAAAAATTTCCCCATTAACAATTATTTATAAATAGGAAACATTAAGCTACTAAATTTGGAACTTGCGAACTGTCGCTGCACTCAACATTATAGTGTGTTTTGAAGATTAACTTCTCATGGGCCGTGTTAAACTGACTCTTGGGAAAGTGGAGGAAAAGAAACTAATTTTATTAAAATACTTCCTCTTGAAAGTTTTCAAATCCTTGATTTATGTTTTGAGGAAGTGGACTGTGAAACTTTTACAGAAATGGGAACAACACTGAGTGAAAATAAGAATAATACTAATAACTCCTTATTTAGATATTATAAGCGGGCGTGTTGTGAATTTATACAAGCCAGCAGCTGTATCAATCTCGACAAACTGAGGCAAAACATAAAAATGATATTTTACCTCACATGAAAAAATATAACAATAACCCAGAATTATTTTTCAATACATTTTTTACAAAGTTTTAAATATGTGTTGAGGAAATTGTATTTTTGATATTCTGTCCACTGATGAAATATTAACTTCTCGAGCTCTGCGAACATTTGGAAAATGATATTTTACTTCGCATGAAAAAAATATAACAATAACCCAAAATTATTTTCAATACATTTTTTACAAAGTTTTAAATATTTGTTGAGGAAATTGTATTTTTGATATTCTGTCCTCTGATGAAATATTTGGTGAAAATTTGGTGAAATTTTGTTAATAATTCTATTTATTATATATACGATAAACAAATACTATCAATATGTATATCCCTTATAATTCTTATGGTAAACCTTAAACAATCATTCTAGTTGATACTACAGAACAAAAACATTTTCATTTATAAAAGAAATTATAATATTTTTCTGTATCTAACTTTTGCTTGGGAAAATTCATGTTTGATATGCAGTCGCGATTACGATTAGAATTTGTTATCTTCTTAATAGTCAGCTAACTATTGCTAGTAATATGACAACTTAATCATAGATGATGTCAAAAACACTACAATAGTTTGGTAAAATTGGGCTAACTTCATATACTTGAATAAATAAGCGATATACGCCTTAATATTCCCCGGCACTAGAAAACAGCTAGAATTGATTACCTATACTTATGGAAAACTATTCATCTTTGAATGAGGCCAGAGATTTATGACAGAGACTAACTGCCATAATAACAAAGGTCTAAATATCTAAAGGGAGGTTGTATTTCATAGCAGTCATTAGTGGTTGAATTCTGAAAATTAAATCATTAACGCAATATCGGGAAAGAAATTCTGAAAAGCTTAAGAGGATGTCGCAGTTCATGTTGATTGTAGCTGAAAAATTGATATATTTCTTTCTTTCTTTCTTTTTTAACCCTCTTTCTTTCGCATTTTCCCCCCTTATTTTACGTTTCTCCCTACAATTCTTTGTCTTAATTTTCATTCTTTCTATTTCCCTTTGATTCTCTCTTTTCCTCTTCCTTTCGCTTTTTTTCCTATTTTACTTTTCTGCCTAGCTTCAATTATTTTTCTTGATTTCCATTCTTTTTCTTTTCTTCCTCCTTTCCTTTCTTTCTCTCTTTCGCATTTGTTTCCTGTTTTACTTTTCTCCCCTCAGATCTTCCTCTTTATTTTCATTCTTTTACCCTTTCTTTCTTTCTTCTTTCTTTCCTTCCTTTCATTTTTTCTTTTTCTACTTTCCTTGATTTTATTGTCTTTTTATCATGTTTTCTGGATTTCTTCTTTTGTCCCCTCCTTCTTGCTTTTTCTTTCAAACATTCGTCCTTTCCATTTCTAACTTCATTTCTGTCTTCATTTCTGTCTTAATTCTTATACTTCATAAACTATATATTTCAAAAGAGTGACACCTCTTTTATCTCTTTAATATATTCTCACGTTCCAACTTACGCAATAACAGATCATTTCTAGTCTATGTACACTAAAAATCACTCGCTTACCTCCCGGACCGTAAACCCAACAAAATTTACCTTGAAAAGCAAACCTCTCAAGTGCACGTGTGTTTTTTTCCCGTTGCTAAGCAATTATGACGTGACCAAACACTACAGTTGGTATACGATAAGACGTGCTGCTTGCGCAAGCAGGAAAATTAAATCTCCGTTGGTAAAAATAAACCATAACAGCAAGAAATCTTTCCAAACAAATTGAAATCCGATCAAACGTTCTTTTACATTTTCGTGGCATGTTTACGTTCCATGAAAGGGCGGCAGTTGCCATGACATCAAATATCAGAATAGAAATAGAAAATCAAATGTCATGAAAGTCAAATTTGTGAGATTTGTATTTTTATTACAGTCTGAAGAGAAATGAACCAGTAATTTTAATTTTTACAAACAATGTTAGTTTTTGGTAAAAGCAAATATGTTTTAAAATCAAAACAACTTAACAAGTATACAGTAGAAGAAATATCACGTGACACCACATTAGTTATTATTATATCATTATTATTATTATTTATTTTATTCAATTATATTTTATTAGTTAGATTATTTTATCATATTGTAAATAGATCAAAAATCATTGTCAATATATATATTTTTTCTATATAAGTTATTGATACTGTATTTTGTAATGCGCAGTCGATCATATGTTAGCATGTTAGACTGCGCAATATTAAGTAATAATATTATTATTAGTTCACTCGTTATGCTCGATGCTTGCAATAGATATGAACATATTTCATAATTCTTATTTTATGTTTACTGTTACTCATTAAACAGTTTAATATTGAACTTTCAATTGCTGAAAAGATAGAAAAAAGAAAGAATAACGTGTCACTTGTTGTAGTGTTAATCTCTACTTCACATGGACAACATTAATGACATTGACTGCATGTATGAGAAAAATGAAAATAAAATTCAATTAATAAAAATAAAACTTTGTATGTCAGTTTGTTTGTTTGTCTCTCTTCTTTGTCTTTCCGCGATGTTTTTTTATTTCTATATATTTAATTTGAAGATTTTACATATACATGCTCAACAAATCAGAGTTATTAATAGAGGCATCTCTGAACAAATTTTGAAAAAATCCCTATTTTGTATTTCTACGTAAACCGATAAAAAGATAATTCTATATTTGACAAGATTTTACATGCTCAACAAATCAGGGTTGATAGAAGGAACTCTGAAGAATTTTTAAAAAAAACTCTATGTTTTATTTCTACGTAAACCGATAAAAAGATAATTCTATATTTGACAAGGACAACTATATAGATAGAAGAATTCTACTCACATTCAACCCAGAAAGAAAAATCAAAATATGTGAAATATCAAATCAAACAAATGTTTGTAGGTTGGATTTTGATTCAAAATAGTAGTTGTTGGTCCTCAACCTTTTAATTTTTAGCTTAGGATAAGTTTTTAAAAATTAAAAGGTTCTATGTGCATGAAATATCAGTTTGTCACTGATTTCTAAGTTAATGATTTAACGTTTCGATCATTCCTCGGTAAAATCAAACTATAAGGATTCAGATTTAGAATTAGTTCAAATCATGGCTACAGTGCGACTACTGAAACCGGGGCCACCCAAACAAATTTCAAAATATATATTTTTTAGATCAAACAAAAACTCGTAGTGAAGGTTCTCAAAGCCTAAGATGTTTCTTATTCAATCTTGATCTATTTCGTTCACATATAATGAAAATTATTAGCATTTTAAGCAAAAAAAAAAAACACATGTAGAGATTTTATTGTTCATAATTCTCGATCGTGGACGGATAATTGTGTTTTGGTGGCCACGGTTTCAGTAGTCGCGCTTTAATAACTATTAAATCTATTAAATAGTTAAAGCTACTTCTATTTTTTCGCTATTTCTTCCAAACAACATAGATATATATCAGTTTTTAATAAAGAAAGACAACAGTATTTATCGAGAAGTCAAATTAAGAAATTAATGATAACAGTGCAAGTCATCCTGCCAGCCTTCCTCGATATCCCTGATAGTCAAATTACCGAAAGAAGGCAAATTAAAAAGAAAAAAACAAAATTAAAAGTTGGAGACATATTTACGTCAAACATTCCAAACTTGATCAAGATAACGAAGTCATATAGGAGCCGGCTTTGGGGATTACATATAGCTTAGGGAAGGATCATTAGATAATAGTTGGGGGAGGGGGCGGGATGTTTGTGGGATTCCCCAAAAAAATATCGAGCACAGCTTTTGTCTTGAAAGAAAATATCGACAACCAAAACACCTGAAAAAATATCGTGCAAAAGTGGGGAAAATATCCTGCATAGTAGCCTGCTGTGCAGACTCGATTTTTTGCGCTGAAAATATTCGCCAAAAAAGGACTTTTTTGGCGATTTTGAGCGCAAAAAGTCGAGTCTGCCTACGCATCAAGGGGACAAAACGATGTCCTGCACCGAGAAATTGCCCACCCCCCATCAAATATATATTGGTTAATCTCTTACTAACATTATTAGTTGTGGGTATATGTCAAAATGATACCGCGATATATAACAATACATACTAGCGTTATGGATTATATAATTACTCTTTTGTTTTAAATAATTGGTTTATATACACAAATCAAGTGATCACATAACTAAAAACAATCAACTTGTAAGATATTTGAATTTTGGGGCTTTTGTTTAAAAAAAAACATTGTAGTTCCCAGGGTTTCTGGGGATAGCGATGGGAAAAGCCCTGGCGACGAGGTTGCTCAATTGATATATGTATATAGTCTGTGAAACACGTGTTGCCCTGCCCTGTTTCAACTAAAAACGTGTCACTGAAGAGCGTCAAATGGGCGCGGGTTTTCAATCATGCTGGCCAAGGATGTCACACATATTGTCAATCGAGAAATGTTTTTAATAAGAACAGGCGGAAAGTCGGATTTGATAGGTTCAAAGGTTTTGTTGAAGTTTAGTTGAAAACCTGACGAGACACACATTCGCTTCCCTTTGAACACTAAACATGACATTAACAACGTCATTTATAAAATAATTGGGACAGTACGCGCGCGTTGATTGGTCAACAACCCGAGTTTCATGAGACCATGAAACACACTCACGCCATTTTCAAGCGCGCAAAATCGTCCAACGAATAGAAAGGGTTTTTTGCGTCGTTTCACGTGATTGCTATTTTATAAAATAAATAAAACACGTCTTCTGTGTTTTCACTTGCTTATGAAAACCTAGATACGTTTGGGAGAATTCTCGAGAAAACGTTGAGAACGAAACATAACATTTATAAAGTTATACTGCAGTAAAATGGCAAATAACGGTGGTGATGATGACTTTTATGCTGATGTCCACTATAGTGACAATTTTAATGATGATTAACGTTGATGTTGATGGTGGTTCTGATGATGCTGACGATGCTGACGATGCTGGTGGTGATGATGATGACAAGGGTAGTGATGATGGCGAGGTTGAAGCATGATGATAGTGATGGTGATGCTTGTGATGGTGATGGTGATGGTGATGGTGATGGTGATGGTGATGGTGATGGTGATGGTGGTGATGGTTATGGTAATGGTAATGGTGATGGCCATAGTGATGATGGTGGCCGGTAATGGTATTGGTGGTGGTGGTATTGGTGACGTTGGTGACGTTGGTGTTGATGCAAGTTCAGAAAACCTTATCGTACATCAATTTAAAACTAAAACACATACTTTGTTAAATTATTTTTACAGACTCGCCGTCGTCTCCTCCTCTCATCTTGGTTCCGGAATACGTTAGATATTGTGTATAATACAATTATATCAAGTATACTCCTGTCTAAGCCCTTCATATTCTTATTAACCCCAGGAGAAGGTGAAGCATGTACTATGCAGTGATTTCCGATATTTTGCTAGAAAAATACACCATATGAAAATCAAAATATGATGGTCAAGGGTCAAAGGAGTTTTCTTAACTTGCGCGCATCTATAATTAATAATCATTGTACAATATTAAGTAGGATAATTGCTTACAAATATATATTAATAAATATATTAAGCAAAGCAATAGCAACATGGCCCAAATTCAACACTAACAGAAACTATAATGGGAAACTTTCTCGATAATACACACAAATTATTTATCATTGCGATTCCTGTGGTTTTGAGCTTTTACTATCATTTTTCCCGCCGACAAAGATCCAATAGGGACCGAAATATTAGCCAGCGAAACGGTCCGCCACTATGGGTTCCCTGTGGAAGAGGACGTTTTCCCTCGGAGAGCCGTTTATTATAAATCACAAAGTAAGATTTGGTCATTCAATCCTCGTATTTTTCTTAGTCCACACCCTACTCCATAACGGACATCTAAGTAAATACGTTACTATTTATAGCAACACAGAGGTTGTATTTAGATACTGCGGTTACGATTGTCATAATAGAGTAGCCCACGTGTACGCTATCTGCTATTGTCAGATGATTGCTATGTTATTTGTGCATTATATTATGTTGCTCGTGCGAAGCTCATGGAGAATTGATTTTTTTATTAGTATTTAAAAATACTTATAAAGAAAATTACAGATGGTCAACAAAAAATTGGTACATTAAATTGATTGGCTAATGAAGAAAATAGATTGCTCGCACTAACTTAAAGAACGTCTGTTTTCTCAGGCTATACTTATGCAAATATTGGAGTGCTTGCACTAAATTATTGAAAAGGGGGCAAATAATAATAGCTGATACTAAAGCTGTTCTGAGCTGTACAAAGAGTTGATAAACTTAATTATCCAGCAGATAAGAGTTATATATCAGTATTGCCATGCAAGTAGCTAGATAAGGATTTATCCGTTGATAAGGGTTTATCCGTAGATACTGATTTATCCGTTGATAAAGGTTTATCCAGTGGATGACGATTTTCAATAAAATCTGCGCTACCATCCCTGCAAGCAGAGTTTTTTCTCCTACCCACATCGCACTAAGAGTAAGAGAAAAAGAAGAGTAACGTGCAGAGTAACGTGCCGCATATAAAACAATAGAAAACAAATGCTTGGTACCAATAACCAGTAATTCCAGGCACGGTGCGACTACTCTAACGTATTTCAAACCATTATGAATATTTTTGTCATTATTATTATTTTTGTCCTTATTATTATTACTTTTGTCCTTATTATTATTACTTTTGTCCTTATTATTTATTATTACTATATCCAAAACATACATTTTCTCGGGAAAATATCAGTAAAAACTATTCAACTGTTCAGCGAAAATTGTAAAACAAAGACACGTGGCAGTTACGTGGTGCTCACATTGATCAGTATAGATTGCTTTATTACAAATTGTTCTGCTATTACAATAGGTATTAGAATGAAATTTGTAACATCGTAAAAAATGTTAACTCTTCTTTATTGACGTTTCGAGCTTTAGCCCTTCGCCGGTGTGAAAAAAATCAGTTAAATACAGTTATTTTAGTCACAAAACCAAATGAAGGATTTAACAATACGACAATACGACAATAAACCATAACTAAGGGGATGTTTATATGAAGGCGAGTTGTCTCTGCTAGCTGGGATAACTCTTTTGTTTTGTATTCCCCGGGGGACTCAAAACAATAGAGTTATCCCGGCTAGCAGGGACAACTCGCCTTCATATATACAGCCCCTTAGAAAGTATAGATAGTGTCAATCCTAGTCAAATGCATCTATATCTTTTTGTCGTGTTTTGAATCGAAAGAAGGTTTTATACTAGCGCCATTATAGAAACTAATATTATATAACGTAATAAACACGCCTAATAAACACTTTACTAGACGTAATAAGCAATGATAATGAGACTTAATTATGATGCCTGGGCTTAATTATAATGCCGGATCACGATAAGCTACTAAAATAATTCTAGATTCTTCTTCTACTTTAAAATTTAAAGTATAAGT
The DNA here is from genome assembly GCA_949775045.1 of Metridium senile. Taxonomy (NCBI): domain Eukaryota; kingdom Metazoa; phylum Cnidaria; class Anthozoa; order Actiniaria; family Metridiidae; genus Metridium; species Metridium senile. Next base: position 10,203,577 of record OX459095.1, read on the forward strand.
TGTAGGCTTTTATAAAAACAATTAAAAATAAAAAACATTGATAGAGACATAGAAGTATCGGTGCTAAAATAATAACATGGATTTAGTCTATTATGGTGATAACGGTGTGTGAATGAAGAGATAATTTACCAGCTGGTAATGAATAGATGAACAAAGTTGGAATTAATTAATCCTTACCGAAGGTCCCGGTAAATTGTCTCGAAGTCTATCAAAGGCTTTGTCAGAGAGGGCTAAAAACCATAGCGGTTTGTACATCCTGACGTCAAAAGTGTTTAAACAACTCCTGTCTACTCCTTGACACAGTTGAACCAAACGAAGGAGTAATTTAGATCTTTTAGAACAAGCCACATGGCTCAAACTGGCTATATGTAACACATCGGAGTATTTCACGAAAGTATTTTGTTTTGAATGGATCGAATGAATGAGCGTATCGATAGCGTGTCTTTATTGTAATTTTCGAGGATAAAATTTCATGTTTTGGGTCAAGAATGAGAAGCAATGATTGGCTGACGAGCCGATCCATACTTATGCTTTAAAAGCAGAAGGTCAAGCATCGAATATCGACATCATTACTGATTAGTACGAGGGTAAGCCCATATTATCTTACTTAGTGACGCAGCTAGATCGGTATGAACAGAATGAATATACAATGTTTGACTTTTACTGCGGGTTAAAAGAATGTGGGATTAGTTCCGGGAACCTAACTCCTACGAAACATTGCTGGGGATAGGGGTAGGGAGGGTTGGGTGGAACCATTAAGGATGGTGAATACAGAGGAAAGTGGAGTACATGGCAAGAGAAAGAGACAAGCAGGAAAGGGTAACAAGGGAATAAATGTACACATGACCTACGGTAGAACGGTATGGTAGGGATGAGAAGAGAGAGGGGGTGGTATGGAATGAGGAGAAACGGTGGTGAACACAGAAGACAGAACAATACAAGGCAAGAGAAGGAGACAAGCAGGAAAGGGTAACAAGGGAATACATGTACACATGACCTACGGTAGGACGGTATGGTAGGGATGAGAAGAGAGAGGGGGTGGTATGGAATGAAGAGAACGGTGGTGAACACAGAAGACAGAACAATACAAGGCAAGAGAAGGAGACAAGCAGGAAACTGAGCCGGGGTAACAAGTGAATAAATGTGCATATGAACTACGGTAGGGTGGTATGGTAGGGATAAAGGGGGTTGTATGGAATGAGGAGAACGGTGGCGAATACAGAGGAGAGGGCAATACAAGGCAAGAGAAGGAGACAAACAGGAAAGGATAACAAGGGAATACATGTGCACATGATGGTAGAGGAGATGTACATACAGTGAAGAGGAACACATAGGAAGAGAGAGACTGAAAGATGACAAAAGGAAGCTAGAAAGAACAAATTGCTTATTTCTTCCTTTTTTGTAGTGAACAGGGACTCCTAGTGCGCACCAAGTAGCTACAATCATATGCAAAATACCTTGGGACATTATCTAATAATAATAATAATAAGTCTTTATTAATAAGATAAAAATACATCTGGTTTTATCTGGTTTTTACATGAAAAATATTTCAACATCATTTTTCCGTTTCCCCCCTCTCCCCCGTATCAATGTTGAGTTTTTGGAATGTGAAACGGTTGTCATTTGAAAGACCAATAAACATTGCTCAGGGGGAAGGGGGTTTGCAAATCAAATTGATACATTTTGTATATTTTTAAAACAAAAACGCTCATAAAAATGAGCTCATGATATGAGCTCATATGTGGTCTAATACACGAATAGATCGATATAGTGTAATGGTAAACCCAGTTTAACATAACTCATCAGGGGCTAAGATGTTAAACTGTTGTCATTATGGTAGATGACAAACGTGTTTCATACTCCAAGGCCTTAGAGTGTCACGAACATATAATTATAATAATTAAAAACACTTTCCTCAATTGAATTAGTATTAATGAAACTTGAAGATTCTATTTTTGCATAGATGAATTAGTTGTATTTGAATATCGGCTGAAATTGATAAATTGTTGATGATGGATAATATTGTAGAAATAGGAAAATGCACGCTACCCCGAGCTAAGATGAAGATGATGACGATAATGATGCTGATATGGTTAGATTATAATGATGATGATCATAGTGATGATGATGATGATGATGATGATGATGATCATAGTGATGATGATGATGATGATGATGATGATGATGATGATGATGATGATGATGACAATTAGTTGCTGTTGAAGAATATGATGATGATGGTGGTTAATTATAAGCATTATCATGGTGATGATGATGATAGTGACAATTAGTTGCTGTTGTAGAATAGTATGATGATATCAAATGATGGTTATAATCATGATCATAATCATGATCATGGTGATGATGATGATAGTGACAATTAGTTGCTGTTGTAGAATATGATGATGATGGTGGTTAATCATAATAATGTTCATGGTGATGATGATGATAGTGACAATTAGTTGCTGTTGTAGAATATGATGATATCAAATGATGGTTATAATCATGATCATAATCATGATCATGGTGATGATGATGATAGTGACAATTAGTTGCTGTTGAAGAATATGATGATGGTGGCTAATCATAATCATGATCATGGTGATGATGATGATAGTGACAATTAGTTGCTGTTGTAGAATATGATGATGATAGAGTGAAGTCATTTAACCCGTGAAATAGATATTAGACTAATACACCTTACCAGTCTCTAATTCCATTGTTTTCTTTTGTGTCTATTTGACTATTACACTTTAGCAAGCAATTTCTATTTCACGGGTTAAATGTCTTCACTCTAATGGTGATATATGATAAATAGTTAATAAATCGTTTAACGTTTTGTTTTATTTGTTTTCTCGTAATACGACTTCGACTGACTGCAAATGAATTATATATAACACTCAAACCAAAATATACAACGCAAAGCATGTCGGTCTTAAATAGTGCGAGCACTCTAAAATGGCAAAAAAATGCGATGCATAGCTGTCCATTGTAATCTAAAGCACGATAAGATAAGTGTTTAATGAAAACATCGTAGACCACTTGAACGTTGGTAAATAGAAAACTAAACAAAGCTGCCTTATCTATTGTCTTGAGCAATAGAGTTGAACAAAAAAACATTATTTCAAATTAGTTTTTTCTATGTTTGACCTTAGTAAACAAAAACAAATGTAAAAGTATACATGCATAAACGATAATAATAATCGTCGCATAAATCGGAGGTATATGTATGTGAGATAAAAAGTTGCCCAATATATTCTTAGTAACCCAATGAGGAATCTCATTTCAGCAATTAAAAAAACTAGAAATATTAAGTCAGGTTTTATACAATTTGTAAGTGTACGGATAACATCGATATTTTAAAACATTTCGTTGAGACGAGAGTAATGAATCTTTCATTCCTCCTTTAGTTATTGTAAACCTGACGCTTTGAACAAGAAATTACGAAAGCTAAATTAGAATTCTTAAACTAATACACACAAACTAAATGAAGAAAGTCCTCAGTCTAGTTTCTAGGATAGAATAAAAGGCGCTGTAACGGCAACTAATAAGAACTGTAGCGTGCAATACAAATAGATTAAGCCAAATTACAATGAAATTAGTCTCAGTGGAAATTCTTAAATTAGACAATATAACCAAGGTCGTCGTTACGTTAATAAAAACAATTGATTACCTTGGCAGCGATGAGAATATAGTCGTTCTCAGACCATTCTCGTTTATAAACATTTGACGTCCTTTGCCTTGATGGAAGTCTTGGTCGATTTATACTCATTATTATTTACAAATTACTGAGTTGATTTGACTAGGAGGCTATAATTAGGTGAAAATCTGGAGCTACTGGAGGAATTACTGTTTCCGCCATTATGATTTTGTGACTATGACGATGCGAGGAATGCATGTTAGGTGATAGTGTAATCTAACTACTCAGGTTTCCAAACTTTTTTTTTTATCATTTTAAAACTTTTCATAAATGAACATATTTATTTATAAAAACAATATTTAAAAAATGTTGCTTTAATATTAGTAATAATTCAAATATTTAGATTCAGTTTGATGTACTAAATTTAGCTAAATTTTCGTTGCTATGGATTCCAAACAGCCTATCATAACGTTTCGTTTTATTTCGTCAGTAACAGATCGATTATAATAGCTAGAAATTTCGAAAAGATCATTAGTCAATCATACGTCACAACCCGCATTATCGTTGAAGTGTGTCTTGTCTGCAAACTGGCATTTTATCGGCCGTCAAAAAAACTAGGAACGAGTTTGATCATGTGATCCTAAAATGGCACTTGATCGTTCGACCTCTGAATTATATAAGCAGAGGCTACGGTTTCCAAGTAACAACACGTACCGGCACAGTACGTTACGGGGGAAAAAAGCACTTACGAACATATAGAAGTAAATGACTGATAAAAAGTAATAGACAAGTGCGACTCTTTTAAAAATAATAAATTACTACAGCGGTACCCTTATTAAGCTGTCACCCTTGGGGCTTTCCAAAGTGGCCGCTTAATAGAGGTTGACCGCTAAATAGAGGTATAGAATAGGTATAGGAATAGATTTAGGACTTTTTATTGTGTCGCCTAATAGAGGGTGACCGCTTAATTAATAGGTGACCGCGTAATAGAGGTACCACAGCAAGGCTAGAAGAGGTTTCGCAACATCACTTCAGGTCAACGTCACTATTACTATTGCATGCTCTATCATGAAAGATGGTCACTCCGTTTACGGTTTTACAGCAGTTCTCAGTCACACGTGCACCGCTCGCATAAAAAGCACCGCTATAAAACGTGAAGTTGGTGTACGTCAATCAAATTGTGTTTACAAGACGCATGGTGTTTTTACTTCAATCAGGCTGCGAAACATGTCTGAATCCGACAAAGAGGTTGTTGTGGGAATTCAGCTTCCAGATTAAATGAAAAGCAGATATTCCCAAACGAAAATGAAATCGTAAGTTTGATTGACGTCCACCAACTTCACGTTTTATAGCGGTGCTTTTTATGCGTGCGGTGAACGTGTGACTGAGAACTGCTGTAACTATTCAATAATTGTTTTCTTGAAGTAACAAAAAAGAAGAATACAAATAAAGAATAAAATAGAAGATGAATGCAACGATGAATTACGAATACGAACGAAATACAATATGAAAGATAAACAGGGGAGAAAATGATTACACCTGTAAATGGGACAACTTCTGTATATACCTATTTCAAAAAAGGTTGTCGGCTAGAGAATTGGCGATTGACAATTGCACGACCGAAAGGAACTGTGGTTCTTGATATAATCCATATATAGCTCTTAAAAACAGAAAACACTTGGATTTCCTTGTGCTTTTAGGCTCTAAAACACAAAGACAAACCTTCTTGAATTTAATTTTACTTATCAAATAAGAGTACCCAAAGTTCCTTTCGGTCGTGCAATCGCCAATTACCAATCGGCAATCACCAATTCACTCCGACAACCGTTTTTGAAATAGGTGTACACCTGTCGGTGTTGAAGCTATACAGTCCTCGGTAATATGAACAGAGTTTGTGATTTATTACTTGATTTTTAAAGAACGTGATTTGTTTCATCATCTACTCTTACATCAGACCCACATACGTATCTACTCTTACATCAATTACCGACTTGGTATTGTCATAACACAAACACGTACCGACCGAAGTATGCTAAGAATAAATAGATAACTAGAGAAGAAAAACCGACATCCTTTGCAGGCTTCAAAAGTATGTACTGTAGCTTTGATTTGGAAACAGGTTTATCTATTCAGTGAAGAAACAATCATCAACTAATAAAGGTCCAACAAATATGTCGGAAGACGTTTGTCAGTGATAAAGTGGACAAACGATGTTGGGAATAGGTATATAAATTAACATTCAGTGAAGCAGCAATCATCAACTAAAGGTCCAACAAATATGTCGGAAGACGTTTGTCAGTGATAAAGTGTACCAACGATTTTGGGAATAGGTATACAAATATACATTCAGTGAAGCAGCAATCATCAACTATAAAGATCCAACAAATATGTCGGAGGACGTTTGTGTCAGTGATAAAGTGTACCAAAGCTCAAACGTCAAATCTCCAAGGGTGTCTCCATCACCGTCCCACGTTAAATAATTAAAAATACAAAGGAAATTAGACTATTTATGGAACATTCAACTGGATGTAGAAAATAAGGCGTTTAGATTGTTGTTACTTTATTCAACTGAATGTTTAACCATAGTAAATATTTGTTTTTAACTGTGGTTTAGCGAGATTCAAAGTTATCACCAAAAGTTCAAATTTTTCAATAAACGTTTTTGGGTTGCATATTTTAAAATTATAATTCAATCATAGAAGAACTGCCCTTGATGAATGAGAAAGAAAATTCGATAAAAATAGTTTTGAATGGAAACATCCCGATAATAATATTGACCGATAATTATATTACACAATAAAGAAAACATGTTACAGAACAAAGAATTTCCAACAAATTAACGTAATATTGCTATGCAGTATTTTGACTTTTCTTACCCAAGATTGCAGGCGACTTTTATGGGCGCCATAGTCGAGCATCGAATCCGACGTCCTTCGATTTCTCTTTCGATTTTCGACAGCTTTATCGGCCATAGATCTATTCAGACGTCGAAGGCAATATTTCTCGTAACTTCTGTTTGTATCGAGTAAGCGTTTGTTTCCGACGACCATCACCTCAAATAGGTCGTCCATTTTGGCGGTTTAAAAACGTCACGGCGGCTCTATACTAAGTATATTAATTTTGTTTTCTAAAGAAACTTGTTGTACACTCTTATAAGCTTCTTTGCTACATAATGAGATGTAGTCACTAAGCCTTTTGAACAAATCTCTTGAATTCCGTAGCTTGAGGCGCGTTTTTGCTTACACGACTGTCCGTAGATGTGCATCAACAATCGAAAGTCATGCCATTATGTTAAATGACAGTTATAATTGATTTTCGTTAAATTGTGTAGCATTGGATGGTGGTGAAGAGCACGTAAACAAAAATGAAGTCAATTTTAAATCGAATTTTTTTTGTTTATTTTAATTTTAATCCATTTTAGTGGATGGGAAAAGAAATGAAATGAAAAAGATAGATGGGTTGTGATTAATTTTGTTGCATTTTAGTTTATTAGTGCAAGTGGGTAAGGTCTGACATAAAAGTAGAATTGGTGTTCACAAAAATTTCAAGTTTCATTATAATTGAACAATGAATAAAATGACCAAAACGAGAGCCAAAGTCAACTATAGAACTTTTCGCTACCGAGAATTAAAATCAATTTTTAGAAGAAAAAAAAAATGAAAGAAATTTTGTTTTAAAAAAAACACTTTGACATATAGAAATTTGAATCATACATACAGATTTCATCAGTTAAGTCTTATTTGTAAAACTATAATCGCTGATTAAGACATTTTCGTAGTACATTGTAAGACTTATTAAGAAAATGGATGTGATATAAATCACGTTTGGCATGAAGCAATAGGTCGTGATTAATAATACTTCATGGGAGATAATTAGCATGCATACTCTAGCCTCCGGTGAGTTAAAAAGAAGAAATCTTAAACCTATCCAAGAATAAAAATAGTGGAGAGTAACTTGGAGAAAAACATATATATACATAAGCATATAAACCAGAAAAAGAAAATGGGAAAGAAAGAAAGAAAAGAAATGGATGAAAATGGATGAAAACGTTGATGAAGAAATTGAGAGAATAGTAGAAAGCAAATTAAAAAGTAAATGCAAAAATTGGGGAAGAAAAGGAAAAAAAACATTTAATGTACGTGAGTACAATAGAGATACAGTTTTTAAAAAAAACTTTTAAAAAAGGGCAACAAGAGAGAAAACTGGCAGATATAGAAGAATCAGTTGAAGAGACACGGCAGAAACAACAAAAGAGGAGACGAAAAATAATGTGTATCAGTGCCTGTAAAGAGAAAGTAAAAAGACAAAGAACAGAAAAAAGAAGTCGTTGATAAAAATACACTCTGAAAAGGAAAAAGAAGGATTACAAAGCTATATAAAACGATTACAATTCATAGAAGACTTTATATTAATCAGAACACAGATATAAAATAATTTAGAAGTATAACTGAAATAAATATCAGAATCAAACACAAAGGATACAATCAAGATTAAAGCAAATAAGGGAAAACAACGAATTTTACGTAACTGAAAACGTCACATACTAAAAAAACACCACCATATTTACAACAAGCAGAGGAAGGAAAGCCACTCAAACATATGGACAACTGTACTTAATACAAGAGACTTCCTTAGTAATAAATTGTTTGAGTTTCCTCTTCCAAAATCCCTCTTTGTAAATTTAAAGCATGAAAACGTGGGCGAAAAGTTGTTTTTAAAACCAAAACCCCGGAGCGATGGACAGAGAAGTAGGAATCAAATGAACACTCTACTTCCGAGTGTTCACCACGCAGGCTACAATAATGAGGACTTTGATGTTCCAATAACTATAACATTGGAAGGAGTTGAACTACATGGATAAGTACCTAGAGAATAGCAGTCAGGTTGACTTTATTAATCGACTTTCATCGCTGATTGGTTGTTTAGGTTACGAAACAAGAACGCCCATCGATAGTGGTATTCATAGGATGGACCGGACTTTTTGTAGTTTTGACAGGGTTTAAATTTGCGTTGACTTGGTAAAAATGGTAATTTATAAAATTAAAAAGAGTGTATTTGGCTACATTAGTTGGTCCAGTACGTAGGATTAGGATTATATTTTAACTTTATATTCATTATATATAACTAGTTCACTAATCAAGTGCCTGGGCTTCCTGTGTTTCAAGTTAAGAACATGTTAGTTTAGAAATTTTATGTTCATTAGTAAAAGTGAAAACCGAAATGGATGTCCAGTCTCTGATTGGCCACTGTGAATAATCCCTCTAAAGAAGTCGGTTTCTTGCTTAACTGGTGTTTTAGACTATCGATGGATCGGCATGGAGTTGTTTTTAACAGCAGTTTTAAGCGGTTAGTGCACTGCACAACTTTGTATATTTCGCAAACATACAGTAGAAGGCCTGCAGTGAATTGACTGAGTGGGAGGGAAAATATTTGGCTCGTGGCCATGACGTACGGACCAAGCGCAGCGACACATTATCATATGACCCATGCACTCTTTTTAATTAGAAGGTCATTTTTAAAGTGATGTTTGGAGTAGCGGGTCCGTACGTATTTGTACGGACCAGGTGAAAAAAGCCGTACGGACCCCATCACGTGACAAAATTATTATTTCTATAATTATTATTTCTATTATTTCTAATTATTATTTATTATTTCTCAAACTATTTTTCTCATGTATCTGTATTTCTCAAACTCGGCATTAACAATTATATCACGATTTTTCAGATTTCTGATTTCATCACGTGATGATACTAATGGTTCGACTGTAATATAATAAACATAGAACACAGACATTTTTATTTATTAATTTGTTTCCAAAGCTATACCAAAAACTCTTATGCTCCGGGTGTCGTCATGGGAGTCCAAACACCTAAAAGCAATATATAAAAGCACTTTGCCTTCGGCCTTGTTCTTTCATATGTTTCTCATGCAATGTATGTTTCCTTTAAAGCACAATAAATCTGCTCTGTTGAGTTATAGAACGCTTTGCAGCCAATCAAAGCGCGCTAATTATATCAATCATTCCACAATATAGAATAAAATGGGTAATTGTGTTGTAATTAATTAACATGATTTAGCGAACGACCAATTTGCACATTATATACATGCATCTGTGCATCTTCTTCAATAATCATCAAATCTATAAACTAAAAATTCAATAAAGTATTTTTAGTTTAAATCTTGTAAAGATGTCGATAAATCCCGACCTCAAAAACCTGAAAATTGAACCTATACCAATATATTTTAAATATCTTAGTAAAAAAGGAAACTTCTCTATGTAGGTATACAAGAAACCGGAGGTAATTGTACTTATAAATTATACTTAAAAAGTGTTTAGTTTTTAGTGTATAATGAATCTAATTAATAGATTAACCATAAGCCACCAACCTTTAAGTCACTATCAACCAGAAAGTTAATATTAAAGGTTGCCTTCCTCGACTTTTCGTTCCTTGCTAACATTTGGTTTGTTTTCACGTACCAAAGAAATAAGGTTACATACTTTCCAGTCGAAGTTTCGCTCGATTTCTTTTTGACAGACAGTGAATGCCCATACACCAGTTCGAGCAAAATCTTGTACTCAGATGTGATTGCAATCCATGTCCTCGTTATGGTAATATAACGATGCCGATCTATTCAATATAATGCTCACATGGATATGTTAAGCTGAGATTTGTTTATTTAGGAAATATTTCTTTTCCTCTGCTTAGTAACTAATCAAAATATCAAAAAAAATGTACAATGTACAATTAAGTTTTGCTAAAAAACTGTGAAGTAGTGTTACTCTGTTTGAGAAGTTTTCAAACTCCTTCAAAGAGTATGAAACGACCTTGCTAGTACTGTTATGAAAACATAATTTGACATTTCGTGTTTGTATAGTATAAAAATCCTTGAATAAGAAATAGCGGCGGATACCAATAATAGTAAACATAAAATCAATTGAAAATAATTTATTTTCATTTTCGTTCCCGTGACCCTCTCTTGCTTGCGTCCGGTCCCATTCCCCAGTGGTCCGAGGAATTTTAAAATAACTAGTATGTTTCACCAATTGATTTTAATTGTTAGAGAAACGGCTTTGAACGGTAGGATTAGGCATGGATTAGGAAATATTAGCGTATAGAATAACGTTCTTGGATCAGAATTATTAAAACTTTAAAAAGAAAGGATTAAGAGCCTGTGATCGAAGTAAGTTGACTCAAGTTGTACCGTGAGGTTCTCCGAAACTGCAACCTTCCCGGCACAGTGAGTAACTGAGGCGAATTCAATAATATAGTCGTAACTCACTTAATTGTCACCCAAATCGCTTGAAATCTTCACATGCAGACAATAAAATAAAAACTGAAAGCGACACACTAAAAGTGTATATTGAATTTTGGGCTCCTAATTTTGTGAATATTTAGTTGAAAAACATCGAAGGTTTAAAAGTCGCCCTTTTTCGATAGAAAGCTAAGAAGGGTCTAGGTACGAGAATGCATGGAGCGAGTCAAAGAGAATAAGTCCCACCCTCCCCCCAAGATCTATCGATGTTCACGAGCGCCATTTTCTAGAACAAAGCTTGATGGGAAACTGAGCCCTTGTATTATTATGACCGTAAAAAAATGAAATATTTGATGTATTATTTATATAGAATGGATGCAGTTTTGAAAAGTAAGGCAGGACAACTGATTTTGGACTGTATTCAGTAGTAGCATAAAAAAGCTAAGTGCTAGTTCTCAGATTACCATCATGCTTTGTTTTAGAAACTGGCACATCGCATATTTACGATTACCATTGGTTTGCGTGGTGGCGGTTTCTTAAGCCTGGTTCACACTAGCGACATAAGCATAAGCATAAGCAACATACGCAGACTCAGTGAAGCATTCTTTGACTAGGTGTGAGAAAAGACAAGTGCGGTTAATGAGAAAAGCCCAACCGAGTCTGCGTATGTTGCTTATGCTTATGCTTATGTCGCTAGTGTGAACCAGGCTTTAAAGAGAGCGAGCACACGAGCACACAAGGTTTTGTAGTGTCGTCAAGAACGCCGTGCAAGGATGCACGCTCCCGCAAAACACGAACGCTTCTTTAGGAAGAACTTCGGCATCGTCTATAAGACAGTCAGACCACGACTCATTAAAAATGATTGAACTACATGAACTATAGTAGCCGTTATCTGCACTTTACTTCAAGTGTATTTAATTTCTTTCAAAAACTCAAATACGGTATAAAAACAGTTTCATTATACTGAATTTCAAGGAATGTTTGCCATGTTTTGAGATAATTATGTATATTCATCCATTTCAAAATTGTTTTAGTTTCCAATTCTATATATAAAACTAGGAAATACTTTGACTACAGTACGTAGCAACATGCTTTATGCTAATATTGAGCTCCTAGCTAAGTTTTTAGCTTATGTTTTAACGGTCATGTCATCGTTAAACGCTTATGATTGATTTTCATCTAAAAATACATCAAAGAAAAAGTAGAAAAGGAAGGATGCGACGCTGCGGAATATCTACCCACACAAACACTGCCATGGGTAATAATAACTTGATAACAACAACTGAGATTTATGGGGAACAAAATATAAAATAAAATGAATTAACAATGACCGGTGCATTTTCCAAAACGAGTAAAGGACTGGGTACTAGCTTTCCTAATTAATGTAATTAAGAAATGAACCTCATAATATAAAAGAGCAGATCAAGATATGTAAGATTCCTGAGATTTGGTGCTTTTGGTTGGATTTTGAGTGAGTTACAGCCATTCAAAACTGCCCAAAATTACAGGCGTCCTTCCAAACCATACATTTCCTTCTATTTTTAGGTATTTTTATGAGGCTGTATCTTGGTCAGAATACAACCAAATGCACCCAATCTCAGGAATCTTAATACATATCTTGATCTGCTCTTTTATATATATTATAAGGGTTCATTTCTTAATTACATTAATTAGGCCGAAACTAGAAGGCCAATAGTAGTAATAGATATATGAGGAGCCGAACGATGATAGTACGGTTATATGATGTGGTTGCTGATATTGCTGCTTATGATGATAGTGACGATCATGCCATAACGGATAATAATATAGATGTGATGGTGATGAGTTTGATGATTATGACAATGATGATGATATGAAGGTGATGGTGATGGTGATGATGGTGATGATGATTATGGCAATGATGATGAAGATGATTATGACAATGATGATGATGAAGATGATGGTGATGGTGATTATGACAATGATGATGAAGATGATTGTGATTATGACAATGATTATGAAGATGGTGATGGTGATGATAAAAAACTGATTAAAAAAACAACATATTTAATAAAAATAAAATAAAAAATACGTTGATACTCCGGTAAAAAATAAAACCCACTTCCGTAATATCCTTTGAAGTTATATACCCTCAGGCGCAAATTGGAAAAGGAAAAGATACCCTGCTAGCACTGATTAACCCTTGCTCACATGCACGGTAAGAAAAACTATCTAAAAGACGAGAAACACTTCCTCTTCTAGCAGGATATAATAATAATAAAGTGAATAAGAATTCGATCGATACACTAGCACTGTTGTTTCAAAAGAGCAATCGGTAATCCTCGGGAACCAAGGGTATATTTATGTTGCATGTTTCTCGATCGACAGAAATGTATCCGTGGGTTCTCGCAGCTATAGGAAATCCCTAACGTAAAAGGAAAAGCGAAATCAATACTGAACTATGAGCAAAACCTGCCCTCCTTCCCAAAGCACGATCAACGATATAATCAGGAAAGCAAGTTATACAAACAAAGAAACAATATATTATACCTGGATATTAAAAGATAAGAAGTATCATATAAAAGATTTAAAAGGTTTATTAGGTCTTCCAGGGCAGAATTGTATTAGAGAACTATATAATTAAGAATTTATCATAAACTGAAGTGATATAGAGAAAATAGAGATAAAAATAAAAATATTCATACTCATAGATAAAAATTACGTTTTCCTTCGCTTGTAGAATAAATAGATATAAAACTGAAATAAATAATAAACAAATCAAAATATAAAAACAAATAATAAACTCAGTATACACGATAAACATACATTCACACTGTTATACGGATAGAACTATAACTCATAAAAAGTGGCACATCTAAATATACGAGTAAAAATTACATCAATATTTTTATACATCCCGTTTATCACCATATACAACAGATGTATAAAAACTGAGAACTATATCTAAATTATTGTTTATTTTACTTCTCCATCGTTAACGATTAGTCTAAAATACACGATATAAACCAAGATATGCACAAACTAAATATATAGGGAACAATCATACTAATAAATCACTATTGCTCAGTTTTGCTTTACAAAATGCAAGGTCAAATAAAGAAAGATGCACGATATCAGCTCAAAAATATGGAGTCACTACAAATGATACATTAAACTAAACGAAAACATATCGAAATAAATACAAATATAATACAAACTCACATGATTGACTGACTATTATTTATATATAAAGAAAACATATCAAATTATAGAATTCAGATAAAATCACAACAAACTAACATATGAGACAGAAATAACTCGTCTTTGAAAGTAAAACCTCTATACCTTAAAAATTGACCGTAAAATTAAATTTTTTTAATATATTTTTTGGGATAAGTAATCTAACAAAAACTCACCAAATCGTCTTTCGAGAGAATAGTTTCTGGCGAGTCAATCCATGTTTGATCTACTGTATCATCCCATCTCTTTATGCCCGTATTAACTTGCCGTTTGCTTGTAAACAGAGCTACTTGAGAGACAGCTTTGAATTTCTGCGACATTTTAGCCCCTAATCTACGTATAAGACTTCTAAATAGAGTCACACGCTAGACAATTCTACTGTATAAATACATTGTTGACGTGACGATAATTTATAGTCGAGGAATGTGTGCGGTGTGCGAATATAAGACGATTCGTCAGCGTTATTTTATACTCGTCAATGTACCGTACGGAAACAAGCACCAGCATAACCTTTGACATTTGATGGTCAGCCGTCTCCCGCACCAATATAAAAATTAAATTTTACAATTTTATACAATCCCTTCCCTCTTCCCAAACCCTAAGAACAATTTTAAAGTCTTGTTGTTCTAGGATTATATATATAATAGAATATACGGCAATGGTTTTGATATGTTAAAAACTATGAAAAAGATTAAAAGATTTTAGAGTAACAATGCGGACGATTTGAGATGATTTACGCTTTGTTGACCTCTGACTTACGGGATTCGACGAGTATTCAACACCGATGGTTTTATCTTACGACAGTTTTATAACATTATTGACTTGCCACGTGTTTTGTTCATTGGAAAATTCCATGTGCACGTGATGCGCTGTTTGTTTGTTTGTTTGTTTGTTTGTTTGTTTGTTTGTTTGTTTGTTTGTTCGTTCGTTCGTTCGTTCGTTCGTTCGTTCGTTCGTTCGTTCGTTCGTTCGTTCGTTCGTTCGTTCGTTTGTTTGTTTGTTTGTTTGTTTTTTGTTTATTTTTTGTTTACATGATCGCCGCCGAAGAATTACTTGCATTGGAAAGCAGTACCCTATTTTTGTATAGAACATACATAGCTTATTAATCGCAAATGAAAATATTAACAACTAGTAAAAATAAGAGCAAATAGTAATATATTCTCACTGGCCATTGTCCCTCAGTCGATGATTAAGATATGGGAACAATAGGACTCCATTGTTCTAGGCTAAACAATGGAAATAGATCCGGAGGGACAAAGTGTCGAGGCAATATAAGTAGGAAAAAGTGGGCGGGAGGGTGGGGGGAAAATACTCGAGTAGACTTTCTTTCTCAATGCCACAGGATTATTCCCCGTAACATCCTACTATCCGGTTTGATGTTGTTCGTCTCGCTAGTTTGGGCAACTAAGAATGAGCTAACACCAAATGCATTGTTTTTATAGTCTTGCATATCATTAACCATCTCCCTTCAGAATAGATGGCCAGTGGGAATACGAGCAAAAGCGACACAAATGGAACAACAAAGCAAAATAATAGGCGACTTGTAAGGAAGTTATGAGGTGATCGCTATGTAAAAAACTCCCCACATCATCAATCCTCAACTCACAAACTTGCAGAGACTTGCCGCAAGAACCGTGCATAGTAATTCATTCTAATGACGGTTGCAGCCGAAAACGTTTCAACATGGAAGCCCCGTATATTAATATAAATGCTTAAAATTACTGGTAATTTCTTTTAAAAAAAGTGACTAGTCTAGTAAAATGTAGCCTCCTCCGCAGGCTACTCCTTAGGGATTCCTTTGTTGACGCGATCGGGACTCATGTGTTGAAATATTTGGCAGGGAAGAACTGGGGACGAGTTTTTTTTTCTCCTCAGATGCCTGCGCAGGAGGCTAAGTAAAATGTTGGTCAGACCTTCACTAGCCACCTTGACAGCCTAGTGACGACACAAACGAGCGGTTGCAAGGTAAGCTAGACCTTCACTGCAAAGCGGCTACTAGTAATAAGTACTGCGCGAGGTTTCATGGGAAGATGTTCATCTGCGCATTACAATAATATAAAATAAATATTAAATATATATGACATTAACACTAAATACATATAGAAAGATAATATTAATATTTTTATAATCATATTTTTTAAAAAAGGTTATTAACCTGACCAGGAGCCCATCAAAATGTCTATATAAAACTAATGCTGAAACGGCTCTCTTAAAATAAAATGTCTTTAATAACTTTGTAAAAAGGTTTTTGCTTTGCTTTCGGTCAAAGAGTTCAATAGAGTGGGTGCTGCTGATGCAAACGCACTCTCCCTTAAGGTCTTTAGTGTTTTCACTAATCAGCCCCAAGCGCTGTACTAAGTTATTCTATAATTAATCTCAACTTACCTTGACGTCTTGAATAAGGTGGAAGGATTTTGTAGTGGTAGTACTCGGGTTGCCATTCCTCCATTCACGGGTCAATTCGTCGTAAAGAACGCGTGAATTCATCTCAAATACCGACAAAACTCACCCAAAACAAATGTTTAAGGCTGAAAAAGGAAGATAATAAGAAAAAGACATGACAATAAATTTACAATAAATTTACATGTGCTTCTTCTCGCTTTTGATAGGGCGGGAAAATTCGCGCGCGCGCGCGTCTAACTAAAACCGAAACAATGAAAAAATAAACAAAAGCAAAACAAACAAACATAAAAAAGCAGAGATCAAACAAATAATGTGAAACGCAAACAACACAAGACAAAACTGAATCATAAAAATGCAACAAACAAGAGGAAAAAGACAAAACTAAAACAATTTTGTGAAGTATATACATTTAATTACGAACAATTGAAAAACAATGAAAAATTAATAAAGTTCACTGAAAACCATTTGCAATGAGAGTGCAGTCTAGTTTCTGCTATAAACTTGGAAGTTTGAAAAGTCTAGTTTCTGCTGGAAATACTTCTATGTACAGTCTTGACTTATTTGATAACCTAGAACAAACAAAGCTCTGTCGGGAAAAGATCTGTCGGTTCTATAGCCGAAAGTGGCATTTCCAATCAAAAATACCGGCAAGAGATTACAATAATATGCCTTGAGATAAAATTAAATATTTTTGAGTCAACCTACCGTCGTTGAATTGTCAATATTAAAAGCACACATCAAGAGCCGCTAGACAAGTACTGGTTTTTCAATATGAATCGAATGTGGTGTTGGTTTTTGCATGACATTTTTAAAAAGATATCATGTTCAATTGAATCCCGTAATATAATTACACTTTATTGCTTAAATTGAAATTATAAAATTATGTTTAATGCTATAATAAATCTTAACAGTCCTTGCATATGAATGTTTGGATACTAATTGATATCGAGCACATCGTGTTAGTCATGTGCTAAAACTAAGCTGGACTAACCGTTTCTTTTTTTTTTTTTTTTTCAAAAGAAACATTTTGTGAAATGGTAGAGACAGCTTTAATAATATAACTAGTGCATGAATCAGAGAACTTTAACCAAACTTAAGCCAAATAGCTGGTATCTTTTGCTATCAACCTGCACTATTTTCAACTAAAACTAAATTACACATGTGCGTAGATCTAATGATTGTTGCCTTGGACTGCTCTGGCTACCATGCAGGGGGTTATTTAGACTTCCTACAAGTCGACTACTATTTAGGGATACTGTTTATTTCGGATACTATGACTTTGAAAAAGTCTAGGGGTTATTTTCTATCTTGCTTTGGGGTTTGTAAATCTGACGGTTTGTAAGCAACGGGACTGAAATTCTTCTGATTTTTAACGGGCGAAACTGCAAACGGCAAATACACACACTAAATCATGATACTCTGTTTTCCAGTGTAAATGGTTGTCAAAAATGACTGAAAAACGTCGGCGCAAACAGTAATAGTACTGCAAAACGTCAAGATGAACACAAACAGTTATACTCCAAAAATTTAAACATAAAACAGCGCCAAACATTACGTTCAAATGAGCTTTTGAAATATGCTTTGCTCTTGAGAAAACTCATCTTTTGTGATTTGGGCAGGAAAAAAATTACATTCGAAGCACGGAGAATCATTCTCTTTATTTTAAAAAGTGATCATTATAACATTGAACTGACCAAAACCGGTCATGTCTTTCACCTTATCAGAGGGAAACACTTCTAAAACAAAGTAAATCTTCAAAACGACATCATGGCATTGACTTTTAAAAACGCCTTAATCAATCGTTTACTTACCATAATTTGCTAAACAGCTCAGTCTTTGTAATATTCCAGCAATAATTTCACAATAGCACCGTGAATTTCCCAACGATTCAGTTCCAAAGTTTCTGTAATTTTGATTTATTCCGTGATCTGTCTCTATTTCAACTTTTTTCTGTTTGTTTTATTCAATGCAAAAGCAGCTGTTTGTCTATCATAGTCAAATAAAATACACAAGGGTATAAAATTTTAATAAGTAAATATTTAGTTTAGGCGATATGCGACTTTTTCAATTCAGTTTGATATGTTATTAATTGCAAATAAACTTTTATATATTGGTGAGAGGTTGTGCAATTTATTTGAATAAAAAGGAATTTTGTACGGCTGTGAAAAACGTATTAACACGCCGAAAATCGAGGTGCAATAGATCTAGACAGCTTCTGAGTTCGTTCAACTACTCCGTCCACTTGTGATATAACATATTTATAACAAGTGATATATTTTTTGGAGTAAAGGGCAAACGGTTTCAACATTTACTTCAACATCTGTTCGATTTTGTTGAATGGCAATGTCGAAATCGTTTGCCACCCCCTTTCAACATTGTTGAAGCGTGTTACGTATTTGAAAAACTACTAAATGTAGTTACCAATGCTGAACGGAGCAGGGCAAACGACTTCAACTCCGTTTCAAGCGTTCAAAGAACAAAAGAAATGTTGAATGGATGTTGAAGCAAAGTTTTTAAACTCTTTCAACATCGATTCAACATCTTTTAGGGTGTCAAATGCGAATTTTTGAAAATTAGCATTTCTGGTATCTCTTAGGGTGTCGAAAAAGGAAAGAAAAGCGCATCGATATTCGCTTCTGATACATATATTAATATTATTAATTAATGTGGTATCTCTTAGGGAGTAAAATCATCCAGCCTAACCCTATTTAAAATGCTTCCGGTATCTTTTAGGGGTATTTTTGAAAATTTCCGACGAGCATCCCTGGTACATTTTCCCCGGAAGGGAGGGTGAGGGGAAAAGGGGAAGGGTTCTCTCCCCAAGTCACTCTCTCCCTCCTATTCCCCTCCACTTCTGGTTAAGAGCCTGCAAAGAACATCGCACAATCGTACCGTTTATAGTTTGTTGAACAAGGCTTTTAAAACTGTTTTAATTTATTCGTATCTTTTTTAAAGGATCATTTTCAATTAAATTCGACTGCCGATCACCCTTACCGCTCGGACAAAGATGGCATTTTATATGTCAAAAATGCGTTTTAAGGTAGTTCCGGATACTTGGATTTCTTCAATGAATTTTTTTATAAATCCTGTCTTTTATAGATCATTGTTAGACAAGTCACAAAAAGTGAAAAAATATTGGGGTCACCGTATTGGTTATAGAGTTATAAGATATAGTAAAAGTAGGTATTTTCAATAATTTGCGGTGATTTGCTCAAAAGTACCTATTCAAAGCAGTCAAAAGAATGCGAACGTATTCTGCTAGGAAAAGCATAAGATTATATCAAACGATAGATCTAAGGATTATCTAACATTTCCTGTCATAAAAATCATTGAATCATTTCCAAATATGGGTATAAGTGAACCATAGAAGCACAATTCTACGCCAATCACGCACCCTACATGTGTATAGAGTTGTAGCATTTGGAAAATTTCAGAAAATCCAATCAATGATTTTTATTTTTTATTCGAAATCGTAAGAATACTAAATGCAGTCTTGAATAAAAAGAAAAAAATTGGGGGTCACCATACTAATAGGCGAGTTATAAGCGACCGAATCCATTTTTTTGTCAAAAAACACGGTAACGGTCCGCGCGGGACTGGGTTCTAGCATTTTAAACATCTTGAAACTTGTCAAATTTGCCTTCCTTGTCATCTCCAGAAACCCTAAAACCTATTTTGTATTAGTTTTACGACTAAAGACGTCAAAATCATATTTTATCTATTCATTTTTACAAAGTTGTAAATGTGTTGTTTTGAGACAAAACAGCGACCATGTCAGGTAGTGAAAATCTGAGCATGTTTCGAAAAATGTCCCATTTTACCTCCAATATTAAAGTTGCATGAAATTACATAATACTTTCTTAAGTTATAGATAAGGATTCATATTAAAATATTATTTAGATAAATTTTCAAAAAAACGCAAATAAATGATGAAAAACGAGATGCGCGAAATGGATGCGCAGTAGCAAGAGTCCGGAACTACCTTAATATGGTTTGTTCACATTATAATCTCGCCGATCCCTCCCTTTGTCCAAGTGGTAGGGGTGATCGGCGGAGGTTTTGAAAACGACCCCTAAAAGGTATGCAACAGATAAAAAATAACTGATAAAGCCTTATCGATTTTTACCCCCAAAAAGCAACAAAACACAGTAAAAATGACTCTTACAGAATCATGTTACGTAACTGATTTTTGAGCCAGGACCCTAAAAGGTCCGCACAGGAAGTATTTTTACCCTAAAAGGTACGCCGATCACCCCTACCACTTGGACAAAGTAATTTTTTTATTAATCTGCAAATAATATAAATAAAATAATGACACATGAAAGAAAGAGAAAAAGGAAAAAAACTTAACTGGTTCAGATTTACAAACCATTTTTTATTTAAGCTGTTTCTAGAGAAAATCAAACACACCAATAAAATTTGTTTAAAATAAAAAAAATGTTCCTATATCAAACAGTTAGTGATCTCAAGTATGTTAAGGCCTGGTTTTAGCCGTGTTTCACGAAAAAACGTTTTTATTTGTCATTGCCACAAAACTCATCTGATTTTAATAAAACTTGGTACATTAATAGATCTCGGACTACTGCTCATCCTTAATTTGTAATTTTGATCTAAGGGTGGTCACGTGACTAGTTTAGATGGATAAGGGATTTCGTTTTTCCTTTGAAAATGCGGTCGCGAGTTTGAATAGGTAAAACAAACTTATACATTAAATGTACTTCTCTACAAGGTTTCTACAGGACTGTGCTTGGAGAATCTGGTTATCACTTACTGTTAAGGAGATATTTTGTAAAACAGGTCACGTGACCATAATTCTTATTCAAAATCCCCTTATATCTCCCTACCAAGCTATCGAATTCAAGTTCTCCAAACGTGAAATTATTTGTCATCTATTACTTATCAACTTTTGGCTTTTCGTTTTTATCTTTATCTTAAACTCACGACCGCATAAATTTTGAGTATTTTCTTGCTATTATGACGTCATATACCACGTGACCTCGTAAAAATCAGCACTAAAACATTAAGGACTCTGATATTAACATCCACAGCGATTTTCTTTGAAAACTAGCGAATATTTTGAAAGTACGAAGCCAACATCTTAATTATTGGCGGGGGGTCTTTTCACAACGAAAAACCCAAGCCTTAACATACTTGAGATAGCTTAACACGAAAAAATACATTTTGATCCTTCAGAACTTGTTGGTTTATAATTCCACAAATCGATGAAAACCGTCTGACATGCAAAACGTCATTAAGTTCAACTTTTGTATAAGACAAACGTTAAAGTTACGTTTAATAGCTCTAAATTGTATTGCGAAACAATATTTATTATATAATTATCAATGAAATACCGATATTTCTCTATTTCAGAAATTTGATGTTTTCACAGGTGAAAATATCATCACTATGGTTACACAGCTTTACGGTAGCTTCTTGTAAAAAAAGCAGAATATCTCAAGTATGTTAAGGCCTGGGTTTTAGCCGTGTTTCACGAAAAAACGTTTTTATTTGTCATTGCCACAAAACTCATCTGATTTTAATAAAACTTGGTACATTAATAAATCTCGGACTACTGCTCATCCTTAATTTGTAATTTTGAACTAAGGGTGGTCACGTGACTAGTTTAGATGGATAAGGGATTTCGTTTTTCCTTTGAAAATGCGGTCGCGAGTTTGAATAGGTAAAACAAACTTATACATTAAATGTACTTCTCTACAAGGTTTCTACAGGACTGTGCTTGGCAAATCTGGTTATCACTTACTGTTAAGGAGATATTTTGTAAAACAGGTCACGTGACCATAATTCTTATTCAAAATCCCCTTATATCTCCCTACCAAGCTATCGAATTCAAGTTCTCCAAACGTGAAATTATTTGTCATCTGTTCCTTATCAACTTTTGGCTTTTCGTTTTTATCTTTATCTTAAACTCACGACCGCATAAATTTTGAGTGTTTTCTTGCTATTATGACGTCATATACCACGTGACCTCGTAAAAATCAGCACTAAAACATTAAGGACTCTGATATTAACATCCACAGCGATTTTCTTTGAAAACTAGCGAATATCTTGAAAGTACGAAGCCAACATCTTAATTATTGGCGGGGGGTCTTTTCACAACGAAAAACCCAGGCCTTAACATACTTGAGATTACATGCACATGCATGGGCGCTTGGAGATACGGATTTTATCTTCTCGTGTTGATCATCAGATCATGAAAATCTCTCACTCGTTCGGGCTCACTTGTGAAATATCTTTTCAACACTCGAAGATAAAATTAATTCGCATCTCCGTACACCCATGTAATATCCTCTATATGTTTCATGCAATACACCCTATGCAATACACCCTATGCAAAAAGGCAATTCCTTACTTAATCAGAGAGCCCATTAATAGGCTCCTGGTGCCATCCAATCAACGCGTTTTTTCCGAACACTGCATGCAAATCTTAAAAAATGCCTCATTACACATGTCAAATATTACAGCTATTTCTTCTCTCATCCATATCTTAAGCCAAAAGTTTGCACTTTCACTAATATTTAGTTGTCTTTCCATTTCTGAAGCTTATTTGCACAGTGCTGTCGATTTTAGGGAGGTTGGGTCACGTGACCTCTTGGTGCAAGTAGCCCATTACCCCTACTATACTCGAACAGAAAGTGTCTCCCCCACCCCCTCCCCCCGGCAATATCATTTCAATCCATATAATCTAGCTAAAGTCTATTTCACCTAAGACTATTTATTTTCGGATCTCTTTGATATTCCTAAAACTTCACGGGTTTATCGGCAATCTTTCTTATCGACGAGATAAAATACTGTTACATGCTGATTTAGCTGAAATTGGAAACTATGAAATGATGATACAAGTTTTTGCGGGGTAAAAAAACTTCTGTCAGTTTTCTCAGACTAATGATGATATTATTATTGATTATTGAAAAGACCTAAGTTTACATATTATTACTAAAATGTTTAGATGTATTAAAAAATATTTGACGAGTAAGGTTATAAATGTATTCAAAATTTTTATAAAAGTTCAATATTGACTATATATATGATGTTATCAAACCGGAGACACTTAATGCCAGTATATACAATGTAGCTTTGACATTTGTACTGATAGCCATGGAGCTAGAGCTGACTTATGAAAAACTATCTCATGAATGACAAAACAATCTCTGTGAATGGAGCATTTCTTATCTTAAAATATTGCCACATCTTTTTGAGAACATGCAGCTTTTATAGAAGCGAAAATGAAAAAAATGAGAAATGCTTAGAAGAACTAAACGAATGAATGAATGATTGATTGAATGTTTGCATGAATGAATGGATGAATCAATGAATCAATGAATCAATTATTGAGTGGATGAATGAATGATTGAATGGATGGATGAATGAATGGATGGAACACTCCTTCCTTTGAAGAGTCAGTACAGGTGGTGTAGTGCATTTACTCCGCGCCTCTCACCACTGTGGTCCAGGTTCGAGTCGCAGCTCGCGGGCATGATAATCTGCCTTATGTGTGAGTTGAGTTTGTTTGTTGTGTTTTTCTCTCCAATGCAATGAGGGTGTTTCTCCGGGTTATCCGGTTTTCCTCCCTCCTCCCTCCGTTAGTTAGTTACAATCAACATGTGAGCAAAGTTGTGAACTAAAATCAGTATTTAATGTAGAGCGGTAGTGAGTGTGGGTCTGACTCTTTCCAATTAATAGGACACCTGTGTCTGCAGGCTACTGAAATACATTGAGACGTTAAAAAAGAGATATTTTGTCAGTTAAATAAAAGCGAAAATTAATTAAAAAAACATTATTGAAAATAATAAATATAAACAAACCAGACATTTTACAGACGAATATTTATTGAAAAAATATTTTTATACATTGATATTAACTAAAACGGTACTGCATAGACAGTGTTGTCATAACAATCGACCCTTGTTTGTACTTTGCAAACATGTAACTGTTTGGTGCATCGACATCAAAAAAACCCAATTCAAACAACCTGACAACAATGATCGATTCAGGTTTTCTGCTCGGCGTTTTATAAAAACAGGTGAAAGCAAAGGAAAAGGCCCATAGCAAACAGTGCTGTGAAGATCTCAACAATGGCCACTTGAATTGTCAATTTGAAACTACATCTCACTAGCATTATACTAATATTTCTTACTGTATAACTGTAAGTTCTAAGAACTGCTGTCCTACTAAGAAGACTTATTTTGTCGTTAGATAAAAAGGCTTAAAAAACCCATAGGAAACACATCTAAGAAGGTCTCAACAGTAGCTACTTGAATTGTCAATTTGTAATTCAGTTTACTGAACCGCAATGTTTTTGCAATTAGTACTCTCTTGAGTATTAAACTTTAAGTTATAAAAACAGCTATGATACTTAAGAAAACCAAGATTGTTGTTAGAATTTTGCTCTTTAAAACGCGTAAATAAAGCAAGAATTTTGAGTTTTCTTGTATTATAAAGTCCATTCTGTTTTGAATAATTCGGTATACATAAACTTCTGAGTGCAGTCGATATAAAATGGCTCATCACGTAGCTGATTAATCGATTCGCAAAATAACTTGCTTCAAATATTCATGCTTACAGATTTAAGTTCATTTTTCAGTTATTAATATTGACTTT
This sequence comes from Metridium senile, assembly GCA_949775045.1. Classification (NCBI taxonomy): domain Eukaryota; kingdom Metazoa; phylum Cnidaria; class Anthozoa; order Actiniaria; family Metridiidae; genus Metridium; species Metridium senile. The sequence goes on from OX459095.1 coordinate 10,228,712, forward strand.
TTTTATTTCAATCGAAGTTCTATGAAATTCTCAAAGTAACAAATAAAAATTAAAGCAAAAAAGCAACAAACAACAGCAAAAGCAACAACAAAAAAACCTCAACTATACAAAGAAGAAAAATTGTACACGCAAACAAACAACAAAGAATAAAAGAATAAAAAGCTCAAAGGATAGTTCAAAAGCCTACCTGGTTTTCTGATATTCTTGCGTTTGAGAGCATCACACGGACAACAATGACAGCTATTTCGTGAGGTAAGTTCTGCAAGTAGAGTATTGGTGACAATGGTAAGTCGTTCTGATTGGTTAGAATAGTGATAGCCCACTCCTTGCGATACTCTCTTTCAATGACCAAGTGAACAGAACTCTATTCAAGTTTTCTAGTCAGCAGAATAGCACCTGAAAGAGATTGATGAAGCAATTTACTTAGTAATAGTTTATTCGTAGTGGTTACTTAAATAACTGCGTAAATCGATGCATGGACACTTACTCACTGCAAAATAGACCGAGTAGTTGTCACTCAAATAATTGAGTAAATCGATGCATCGACGCTTTAATACTCACTGCAAAAAGGACCAGTAATTGTTACTCAAATAACTGAATGAATAAATCGATCATGCAGTTACTCAAGTGCACTGCAAAAATGACTGAGTAATGGTTTCTCAAATAGTTGAGTAAATCGATACATCCACAGTTACTCACTGCAAAAAGTCTGAGTAGTTGTTACTCTGATAATTGAGTAAATCGATGCATCCACAGTTAGTCACTCCAAAAAGGCTGATTAGTGGTTACTCAAATAACTGAGTAAATCGCTGCATCGACGCTTACTCACTGCAAAAAGATCCAGTAATTGTTACTCAAATAACTGAGTGAGTAAATCGACGCAACCTGACAGTTACTCACTGCAAAAAATCTGAGTAGTGGTTTCTCAAATAGTTGAGTAAATCGATGCATCCACAGTTGCTCACTGCAAAAACGACTGAGTAGTGGTTACTCAAAAAATGAGTAAATCGATGCATCCACAGCCGTTACTCACTGAAAAAAGGCTGATTAGTTGTTACTCAAATAAATGAGTAAATGTTTTCACTGCAAAAAACGATTGTGTATATTGGTACTAAAATAAACACCAGTAAGTGAATCCTCTCAGTTAAGTTATACGGTACACAAATTACCATTTACTTTAACTGGTTTCCTTTGAAATATTGACGGCAATTAGCCAACCCAACTGTGCCATAAATTGTATGCTGGATCATGCATACTGACACTCACATAAATAATAATTAAATGTCCTCTTAAAAATAATCATTCTGCCTGACTTCATATAATTAAACCTATAGTGCTTCAAGGGCCGGAAAGAAAAGAAAAAGAAAAGAAAAAGTATAAATAATAGACGATTTTCGGCATAGATTGCCGCCACTAATTATCATAATTTTTAAAATTGAAGTTTTAAGAAAATTTAAAGAAAGCTATAATATCATGATAGGCATTCGCCATAACAATAATCATGGATTTTTATTATCCATGCAATAACTTGTGAAAGTTTGAGAAAAAACGATTAAATTTGCAAAAAGATATAAGAGTTTGAAAAATCAGAAAAACACCAAAACGAGGCATCAAAGGCCTCAACAGAAAATTACATACAAATCTCTACATTTTTCATTGAGCATAACTCCTTTGGAATTGATATTTTAGCCAAAGCATCAAAACCTTCCAATTAAACATGCCCATTTCAGCTGGCTCTTTCATAGTCTGACAGTGCTAAAATATTAACATATCTGTTTACTTGAAAAATCGAATTTTAGAATACCCCGTCACTATAGAAGTTCAATTAGCGGCACCGGCTCTTTGAGAACGACCAAATAACACAAAAGATTATATTATTATGTAAATAAGTGACGGGGTATTCTATAATCTAGCCTAACTTATGATTTTAAAAGTAAATTGGACACGATATTCTAATTCAGATTTACCGCTGCAAACTGGCCACGTACACGAACACACTCGATTTAGTAGTAAAATTATTGACGAACTTACTAATTAAACGGTCGAGTTTCCAAGCAGCGGTTGCACAATTGTGTACTCCGATAAATTATGCATGAATTTTGGCAAATAGTCGTCTGGACGAAAACATTTAACTTCAAATGTGCATCTTCATTTTCGAGGTTTTATTGTATTTTTTTTGAAACTTTAAAAGCTTGAAAAAAAAAAAAACCTCGCAAATTTAGTCTGCCTTGTATCCGGATCACTGTCAAAAAGCCAGGCACTAGAGAATTCGAAAGCTTTAAAAGTTTCCAAAATAAGGTGTCTGAAGAAGTCTGTTTATACGAATGGTTTGCTGTGCTATTTATAACTCAACTAAAGACTCGCAGTGGCGGATCTAGGAATATTTTAGGGGGGTGAATGTGAAGCGTATAATTTGGTATTTGTGCATTGTTCATATGTTACTCATCAAGTAAAACACAATTAATAAAAAGCAGAAAACGGAGCAAAAATGGGGGCTGGCTAGCCATCCTATTCACCACTTCTAGATCCGCCACTGACTCATAATATGGAAATAACTTGTGTATCAATTAATTATATATTTCATTAAATATGATTAATAATTAATAGCAGAGAAGAATAACCACTTCTCATCATTTGAACACCATAAATTAAGGCTACACAAAGTGTGAAATCATTGTTGGTGTCTTAAGTAAATAACAGAATTATAACAGAATTGTGAACGTTATTCATAGCCTACTGGAAACCTGAAAAAATAAAACGTCCCGGTTTTTTTAGCTCATTTAAAAAAATTGACATCTTCCCCCACACCAAGGTTGCTCATTGCAAAAATACTATTAACAGTGCATTGAAATGCCAACCACACGGCTCGAAAAAGTGAACTATGAATTGCGTGGCCAAAAAGGAGAAGAAACGATATTTCACAAGTGGGAAAAGTGTTTTATATATATTGGTGCCAAGACTTTTGCCAACGATTGCAGGTGAATTCCGGCATTTTGTAAAAAAAACGGTTTGGTCTGCTTGGACTTGAAGCTTAAACTGTCTGTTAGTCATTTTGTACTCAGATGCATGCATGGATGAAAAAAGAAGAACAAGAACATGAGAAAAAGAACAATTAGAAAAAGATCATAAAGCTGATAAAGTAAAGACTAATGAAGACTTACAAAAAGAGTATATATATAGAGTAAATTTCTGATGCTCAAAACTAGTGAGGGATTTTTTAGATGTATGTCATTGATCTTGACTAATTAAAACCAACAGTCTTGCTAGTAGGCAAGACTACTCGTATACCTCGATCGTACAACATCATAAGCTTATATCATCACTTAATTATATAGGTTCAAACCATTCACTTTTTAAGGCCCAGTTTAGATCGCGTTGAACAGTTTTGCCGCGTCAAATTGTCTTTGAGTTGGAGCGCTGTTTTCGGCATAGAAATTAGTAGAAGTATGTAGACAAAACTTAACACACATCGTCTCCTGGCTATAACCAAAAGAGCTGCTATCTTATATAGGTAGTTATCGTCCTTAATTTAGCCTCTAGCCTCAAAGGCAAGTAGATTCGACGCGCCAAAAGCAGTGAAAAGTTCGACGTCGACTGACTGAATCCGGCGCCGGAGACTGAACTGGTTTCAAACGGTTTCAACATCAGTTCGATTTTGTTGAATGGCAATGTTTACGTGAAACGCTTTTAAACTCTTTTAACATCAATTCAACATCGATTCAACACGTTTCAAGAATGTTGAAAGAGTTTAAAAGCGTTCAGTTTAAACATTGCCATTCAACAAAATCGAACGGATGCTGAGCTGCAAATGTTGAAACCGTTTGCCCGGGCCTTAACGGTACCTCATCTTGAGTGGACGGCGTTCTCAGTAATCAGTTATATTAAATGATTTGATTCCACTTATGTATAGTACAGCAATTTATGAAAATAATAATCAACTGATAATTAAAGATCAGGAGAACAAAAAATGTTCTCGTAATTCCCTTGATTCACTTACCCTGTTTGATTTATTGTAATCTTTTTGAGTTCAATTGTTGATATCATTTTAACAATCCAGATAAAATTGAAGCCTTACTTTCATTCATATAGGCTGTGGATTTAAAAAAAAGAAACCTTTATCTCTCAGACCCTGATAACCTATATGATACTCTGCTCAGCTAGCTGAGTTTTTTATGAATTATATTTAATAAATGAACATGATTTGACATCTCATTCCTTGTTACTGAAGTTTGGCCATTTTATAGTTTTACATTTTAACTGAGACTGAATGAAAGTTATCTCGTTCACTCTTTCTCTTATTATAACCCTTACCTCGTACTTGCTCTTTTGAAGGTTATAATTCAAGCTATATATATATAACTCATCATGCCAGCGTGGCCAAACTCAATACAATTAGGCTTCGTGCACGGAACTCTCTAGTATTATCATTTCACATGCATGTACGCTATAGGGCAAAATTTGTAGTTCTAAAATCTTTCATCTGTCATAGAGTGTATTGTTAAGCTTGACAAGATACTGTCCATTAGTTTGTAATCTGTAAGAAACACTTGTCATAGAGGATTTGATGTTTGACTTAACATCCGTTCTGTCGTCAGCCAAAACGACTCAATTGGTCTTAACTTGAATTTTAGATTCAAAAGTCGCGAAGTATCACGATTTTCAATCAGTAACATAACATTTTGACGCATTCTTACTCTTTCTTCCAGTAGAAGAAAACAGTGATAATACTCTATAGTTTCGATAGAGTTTGATTTGAAACAAATTGCTCTACTGAACAAAAAACAAAAAACAAATGAACAAACACAAACGAGTAAAATTATAAAAAGAGGTAAAAAAATAAAAATAAATGAAAATTATAGACTTATAGTCTCTCTCGCAGCCGTTCTTAGTGCCGTTACGCAACGTTCTTTCTTGTGGGGAGACGAAGTAGCCGAAGCTACAGTCCACACTCTGAAGCCTGCAAAGGTTGTCGGTATTATGCACATAATTTGTGATTTAAAACACGTTTTTTAAAGAAATATCAGTGTTTCATCATCTACCACTGTAGCAGTGTTATAACACAAAAACGTCCATCCAAAATATGCTATGAATATAACAAATTAACTGAGAAATACCGACATCCTTTGCAAGCTAGGTTCAGAGTGTGGACTACAGCTTGGGCTGCGACAACGATTTTCGAAATGGTGTTTATAGAATGAGTTAAAAACTGAATGTGGAATCAACGCGGATCTAGATGGGAGAAGAGGATACTTGAGCTGGTTCTAGATATAGGGATTTGTTGCTGAGGTCTAAAAACCTGTCCCATACCCTGTATATTCAAGACAAATCGAAACTGAATAATACACATTATATTAGGTAATACACATTATATTAGGTAATTTGTTTACCCATGGTTTACCTTATATTATGAAATATTTGAGATAGTACGCGCGCTCTGATTGGCTGGTTACCGTGTTTATACCGCTTGTTAAAATGTAAAATATTTCATGAAAGGCGTCGTTTTATGTCCCATAAATCTTTTAAAAACATAAAACATTTATATAATGGCATCAAATTTTCCTAAATTAACCATTTCCTAATTTCGTGAAGTTTTCAACATTTTCTGATTTCCCATAAGTCATTTGCACATAGTGGTTCCCAGTGCTCAACGTTACAAAATAGGCTCGGTTACCAATGTTCTGTATAAAAACACAGCCATTTCCCGCGCTATTTCTAACTACAGGAAGACGTCGATTTCAACTAAGAATTGGCTTTGAATGCTTCATCGTTTTGTGAAGTGGTTGCCTTCCTTAGTCATGGGCAAGAATCGAAGTAAAGGAGGCTATTATGCCGTTAGAATTGGACGATCTACTGGTGTATTCAACACTTGGCAAGTAGAAATCGAAAAACCGTAGACACCCAGAAATATTTTAGAAATCGTTTATTGTTCGTTGAACAACTCACAAGCAACACTAAATACAAAAGGTTTATCATACTACACATCAGTCAAAATTCTTGCGGTGATATAGTTGTTTCTGAGTTGTTCAACGAATAATAAACGATTTTTAAAATATTTCTGGGTGCCCACTGTTTTTGATTCGCACTGTAAATTTCCTTGAGAATTTGACATATTTTTAGTGGTTTTGCTGCGAAATTCCTCGGGGTTTTAAATACCCATCTGCTAAAGCAATAGCGAGCTAATATGTTAGTTCGTTTATATAGTATAAATCAAATAGATATATCGGTGCATTTTAGAGCCAACATTTTTACTTGCAATTTGTGGTTGGAGCTTGGGTGATTTTTGAAGCAAACGTCTGCTGATTTAAGGCCAAGTAAAAAAAAACATATGTTTATCGTCCGAATTTTTAATTAAAATAATGCGGGCGGGCGGTTTTTTTTATTTTTTATTATTTCCCATAAGTTGTTTTATTCACAGCTTTAACCCATGTAATGACGATTCCAGGTACCTACGAGGGAAAAGGATCGAATTTTCCGGAAAAAGAGTCAATAAATATACGCAACTTTGGTTGATATAATGTTCAAATATATTCTAAACAGCAACAAATATACAAACGGACAACTTGAACGCCTGTCGCTTTTTTTTTGTTTATCTTCTTCGTATTTATTAAAGCTGATGTTGTAATAACAAATAATAAAAAAATCCGTGCGGCCCAAAAAATTGAAGCGGGCGGGGACGATAAACATGTTTTTTTTTTACTTGGCCTAATAGCAGTTTAAAAATTCATGGCATTAAATATAGCTATTTTTTATTGATAACTAAAAAGGTATTCGTTATTGGAAATGTAATATAAGTTAATTAATCTTACTTAAAATATCATAATTTAATAATAAACTGTTTTATTTTAGGGAAGAATGTCAAAAGGCAGTTAATGGCTTCGCTGGTGCAAGATTTAAAAAGTTTGAATCACATGATGAAGCAATAGGTTTTGTTGGTGGTTCAGACGCCGGTTACTCAGGAGCTACACAATCATCTTCAAATACCTGCAGTTCTTTCAATGATACTGTAAGAGAAATACTTTATTTCGTACTCTGATAAGAATGTTAATACTTAAATTATAGCGAGTCAAAGAGAATAGCAAATTTATGAACATAGCAAGACAGAAGACAATAATGAAGAGGGTGACCAAGGGGTAATGCATGATTTAGGCCCAAATAATATCACTTCACTTTTGATGACTACAACCAATACACTTGAATAGGGTTCTCAGGTTTCTCTTCTGGATGTGACGCACAAGAGTCTCGTTGCAAAGTATCATAGGACGAACTAGACTCAAACAGGACTCAAAGCAAGCAATTTTTTTGTATGTGATGCTTGAATATCATAAATATTGATTCGTGAAACGTTATGACACCCCCCCTCTCTCAATGAAGAGCTTTGTTTCCAGGAGTATAAGTTAGTTCACCATGTCTCACTCTCCTATGATTTGTTACTTCTGAATTCATTTGTGTTAAATATTATTGATAGTTATTATTATTACAGTGTGAATCGAAAAACTGTGGGCACCCAGAAGTATTTTAGAAATTGTTTTTTTTTTTCATTGAACTACAAAACGTTTATCATACTACACATCAGTCATACTACTTGCGGTGATATAGTTGTTTCTGAGTTGTTCAACGAAAAATAAAATATTTCTAAAATATTTCTAGGTGCCAACGGTTTTTTGATTCGCACTGTAAAGTGTGTAAATTAAGGTTGTATGCACAATTTAAATTTCATGGAATCTACAAAAATTGTAAAAATTCAGAGACAAAACGTTTATATTATTTTATTTCAATAATAATAATATAAAAACTTTATTTCAGTGTTAATTTATTTAGCTATAGATTCAGTTAATTGGGGAGGCTAAGTTGTGTGTTATCCCTTTTTCAGCCTCGGCAAAGCTATTCCAGACCTGCCAAATATGCAACAAGTTCCAACAGCAGTGTTTACAGACCAAAAAACAACTTCAAACATTCTACAAGAAGAACTCAATATCTTGCTGACATTCCCTCGGTTAACTTGTCATCAATCAATGAATCGACAAGCCAAGAAGACCATGCTGTTGTTTATAGTGATGGTTGCTGTGCTGGTAATGGTAGACATGGTGCTAAGGCTGGTATTGGTGTTTACTGGGGACCAGGAAACAAAAGGTATAAAGATTGACTCAAATTGTTGACTTAAAAATAAAGGACACAATTTTTTAGTTCAGTTTTATTATAATATTCTGTACCATTATTTTGATCAATGTCATTTTGGAAGTTTTTTTTGTGTGAAGTTTTAAAATAATTCATGAATACAAATTCATAATAATAGCTGTTATTACAGTTATATGCAAATGATTTTGAACAATGGGTTGAAGTCGAGGCTTTCGGACGAAAACAATAGGTTTGCCCGAAAGCCTTGATTTGAATCCATTGTTTGAAATCATTTGCATATATCTGTAATAACAGCTATTGAATCTACCTGTTGGGCTTCCTGTGTTTTGTTGTTGTTGTTCTACCTCATTCTCACCAGAGGAAGCCCATCTAGAGAGAAATACAAGGTGACTGGGAGCAAGACTAGGACTATTTATCCATGCATGAGATAATGTACGTCTAGACACAAAGTTTTTTTTTTTTACATTTTCAGTAATATTAGTGAAAGGCTTGAAGGTCCACAGACAAACCAGAGAGCAGAAATAATAGTAAGTATGGTATAAACTTGAACTTCAACAGGCCATTTTCATTCATATATAATATGTCATCATTTGTTTCTGTTCCTGTTCTATGTCTTCCCATTATTATTCAGATTTCTAATCCATCTTAAGATTTGTTAAACAATATTTGGCTAAAAGGATTCAGCAAAACATTCTGATCTTTTTAAAACTTGATGCTTTGATGTTAATGCCCATAATTATTGGAGCAGGTTACAACTTTCCCCAATTACTTTTGTTTTAGTGCATTTAATTTAGTTTGAATGAAATCCATTTATAGGCAGCTTGCCGTGCAATAGAGTCTGCAAAAGATCGTGGATACAAGACAGTTGAAGTTAGAACAGATAGCAAATACACAATAAATGGTAGGTACCATGCCATTGTATGCAATGTTATGATGCGAGTACTAGAACATTTATTTGATTGTACACCTGTATTCTTTTTTTGCCTCGTTTTAGTGTTTAGCTTAGAGTCTTTTGTTGTTTCTATTGAAGAAATAGAAAACAGAATTTTAAGAAGACAAGCGAAGTGTTAGGAGAAGCACGTGTAGCTTCTTAGCCAATCAGAGTGGGTGATTTACCTTATTCCACTTGATTTCCGCGACACCAATTTTGCGATTTTTGGATTGCGATATTTCGTGATTATTTTCATGATTTCGGGATTTTCTTTTGTCACTTTATTTATTTTTTAAAATCGCGAAATTTAAGTGATGGGAAAAGTAAGTGGAATTAGGTTTATCAAATATTTCCCAATAGAGATTTCCGATTTAGCAGATTATAGGCGGAATAGGCATATAATAGTGGAATAGGCATATAGAAGAAATATTATTTTCAATGTTTTGTAAAGTTGAAATAAAAATGGCGCAATTATCGAGGGGGCTTTGGAATATACTAATCCAAATCCGTTAAATCGGAAATCTCTAATGAATTATATAGACTGTGTCTGGTACAAATATCATATGGGATGGTTCATCTCAAGACAAACTAATGATGGAACACAAATAAACATAGCCTCCATTGCAGATGTCTTATAACACAAGTTGTCTGCAATGGAGGCTAAATGTACATAGATTTATCATTACCACCGATTTCATTACTATGCGCCTAACAGAGTTTGTGAAGGGAGTTGGCGATTCTCTTCCGTCAATCAAACACAATTTGTCTAGACATGTTACAAACAAGTCGTCAACGACAGTTCAATGAAAAATCATTTTTTTCCCGGACCTAAAAATATATTTTAGGTATCAGACTGTTCAAACTAAATAATTTTCTTGTCTTTCATAAGACAATTGTATTTTCTTTTTAAAATAACATTTCTACCTGTTTTATGTTTACATCGACCGTTGTTTAGAGTTCACGTAATTAGTTGTCTACACAAATTGTGTTTGATTGACGGAAGAGTATCGCCATCTTCGCTTCACAACTTTTTTGTCTGACAGCGCATAGTAATGAAATCGGTGATAACTCACCAACCAATGATGTTATAAGATTAGCTTTCTGGTAGGCATTGCAGTCATTTTTATGTGGATATTTCAGTGTATCAGGGCTCGAAATAGCTGCCTGCCAATGACCAAATGCCAGCCCAAAGTCAAGGTTTGGCAGGCAAAAATAATAATGAACTGCCAAATAGACAATAAAATTGCATAATTCAAAGTTTACTTTAATAGAATCATTAAAATCTTTAAATCATCTTTCACTTTTTTTTATTTGGAAGTGGCAGGCCAATTTCTTTTTTTATTTCGAGCCCTGTGTATATTATTCTACATTTGAATGACCTATTGATTGTTATTGTGTTGTTCTCTTCAGGGGCAACAAACTGGGGAAGGAAATGGAAGGCAAATGGCTGGAAAACTGTCAATAACACAGACGTCAAGAATGTTGATGACTTCAAAAAGTTAGATAAATTATGTCAAGAAGTTGATGTTAAATGGGTAAGGTCAAAAAACATTGAATTGAGACAAATAAATGAGATGAATTGAAAAAATGAATGAATAGATTAATAGATAATTGAATGGACAAATAGATTAAGATGATTGAATGAACAACTGGATAAATGAATGCGTGAATAAATAAATGGATAAATAACTAATGAGTCACAAAAAAAATTGAGAAAGAATGAGATGAAAAAGTGGATGAACTAAAGCTTAGGTTCAAGCAAGCAATTGAATAAGTTGCATTTTTTTCCTGTTCACATCTCTATAATTATTTATTAACAAGACGCATAACTGCGTAATCTCGGGATTCTCTTTGATGTGCAAAATAATTTTAATGTATACACCTAATTTCAAAAACGTTGCCATACAAATAGAATATTTGTACTTTTGGAATACATTAAAAAGACAAAGGAAGATCACAGAAGATCAACACGAAAACTTACATTTGACAAACTTATTATAACACTAATACGTTAGTTAAAGGTTTATTATCATTATTGGAGTGTTTAGGTTAAATCATACACAGAATAACATGTGTTTTATTACGTGATTTGAATCGAAATACTGTTACACTACACTAATATATACTAATTACTAACAGCTAACTATAATGTGTAAAGCGCATTTGAATATATACACATAGAAAGTGCGCTATATAAATGCATTATCATTATCATTGTATGTGTTTTGTTGCTAAGCGCTTTTCCTTTCATCATAAACCTGGCTTTCGTAACTCGCAAATAAACTCGGTGAAAACTGACATTTGTCCAACGTATTATAACACTAATACATTAGTTAAAGGTTTATTATCATTATTGGAGTGTTTAGGTTAAATCATACACAGAATAACATGTGTTTTATTAAGTGATTTGAATCAAAGTACTGTTGTGTTTGTGTTTCGGCCCGGTGGGGTTCTTAATTAAATCTCTTTCAAAACTGATCGCTTCTAGGCAATAAATTCAGCGAAAAGTTACATTTGTCAAACTTATTATCACACTAATACATTAGTTAATGGTTTATTATCATTATTGGAGTGTGTTTGATTTAAGTAAACACCAAATTACCGTAATAAATCAGTTTATTTCGTATATTTGTGTGTATAAGTGACATTGACCATACTGCGCTTGCGTGGCATTTTGGCGTTGAAGATGAAAAATAATAAAGGCGAAACCTATACTTGGATTCCACAGGAATCCCGAGTAATAAGTTGGCATCATTGGTTGGCATCATTGGTTGGCATGTTTGGTTAGCATGGCTGGTTGGATGGCATTTCACTGCTTATGTTTGAGTTGGGCACCACATCATAATGTGAATTTAGTGTGTTATTCTTATCATGCCAAAAGAGCTTTTTTATCTCTGGATGCTCCAGTTTTTCCTCCATCAGGAAATATTAACATGCGAGGAGTGATGTATATCAAATATTTAATGTAGAGGTAGTTAGTGTGAGTGCCTGCAGATGAGTAACCAATGTGGATATGCTGCTGTAAAAAAGATTATTTATTACATTGAGCTTCTGAAGGAAAGCTCAATGTCTAAAAATGGGGAGCTTTCTTCGTGTCTTGGGCTTCAAATTGGCTTCCAGTATTATTACGGCTTCTGGTTGCTCTATCAATTATAGTGCTTTATGTTTTGACATCTATTATAGAAGCTTGATGTGAGCGCTCTTAGATCGTCTACTTTATTCAATTTCTGGCTGATAGGGAATAATGACAGTCAGCTGGGTTATGATAGACATCAATCACATCTCATGCCACTTATGTTTGTTCCATTTTTAGACCCATGTTGCAGGCCATAGTGGTAACCATGGTAACGATATGGCTGATAGCCTGGCTAAAGCTGGTTCAAGTCTGCCCTCTCAATCACAATAATATTAATTTACAATCTTTCCAATAAACTGTCACTCTTATCAATACAAAAACCTGACAAGCTAGAGAATATATATTTATATAGTTATATTATTTTTGTATGTAAAAAAACATATATGAAAGAGGCATTGACCATAGCCAAGATTGTTAAGATCCTACATGGCATAGGAAATGTAGAAAGATTATTATGATCATTATAATATTGTTACTGTTGTAGTGTTATTGCTGAACAATTCTATTGACTGTTTGAATAGTTGTTAAATAGTTTATAATATTTAGAAGTTAATTTACTTGAATATTTGCCAAAGAAAGTCCATGTTATATGTGTTATACTTGAAATTAATGAAAATAAATCAAAATTGCTATTCATAGAGTGGAACTGATTTGTGTATCACTCTATCTATCATTGTTTCCCAACTATTGTAGAGTACAAACGTGTAAAAGTGTGCAATACTTTGTACTATTTACCACTAAATAGTGTTGATTAAACAATAGAGAACAAAAGAATTTAGCAGTATTTATGTTGCACACTTTTAGTGTTTGTACCCTACTGTAGGAAATGTATGTTATTATAATGAAATTATTTTGATATTTGTTTCCTTTAAAATTCAGGATTTGAAATAAAATAAGTAAACATACAAATATAGACACAATCTTATATTTCATAAAAAGCAACTTGTGGAGGGGGAGGGGATGAAGGGTAGTATTGTTGTATATATTATAGTATATATATCTTTTTGTGCATACTTATCATACATATTGTTTAAATGCGACAAAAAAAGCAGAGACAACCAACTGAATTCACTTCGTAAATATCCTCGAAAAATTTCCCACTCGTGTGTTCAGAAACCTTTATAAAATAATTGGGATAGTACGCGCGCGTTGATTGGTCAAACAACCGTGTTTCATGAGAGCATGAAACACACTCACGGCCTTTTCTAGCGCGCGCTCATTCAACGGTCAGTTTATCCGTTGTTTTGATCTTTCGCGCATGCTTATTGGTCAGTTTCGAGAAAAAGCAACGTAGGGAGAAATGACATCGTCAAACGAATATAAGGGCATTTTTTTCGTCTTTTCGCGCGATTGTTATTTTATAAAAGAAATGAAACACGTCTTCTATTTTTTCACTGGCTTATGAAAACCTCGATACGTTTGGGAGAATTCTCGAGCAGGTCCAAACACTCGACTTCGTCTCGTGTTTGGACTGATCTGCTCTCGAATTCTCCCAAACGCATCTCGGTTTTCATTAGCGCGTGAAAACACAGAAGACGTATTTCATTTCTTAAATGATGTACTTGGTTAACCCATACATGAGCATAGCCCCAGATACTGAAATATCACTGGTAGATGAAAATATAGAAATATTTGTTTATCCTTTCTGTACTCAAAAGACCTCTTTACCTTCCTTGTTTGTTGTCCTATTTCAGATCATGTGATGCTACCCTTGGGAATTGTTTCTTTCCCACGTACATGATATAACACGCTCATCATAAAAGAACAATTCTCAAAGGAATGACAAGTGGTCTGAAATGGGCAATTTGCATACGGAGGTAAAGAGGTCTATTAAACTGAATATACAATAAACATTTTACTGGTTTTATTCACTTTAAAATTGTTTACATTGCTCTAGTCCATAAAACAAGAGTTGTTATATTACTGCATGCTATCTATCTATGTTTAAAAAGACCTTGTGATGAATCGTACTTGAAGGGAAGACTTCTTAGCCGTCCTCTGAAATGATAAAACAAACTATTTCAGCTTGATAATAAATACCTGTTTTGATACACAGTTTTAAAATGATCAATAAATACCAAATAGGTAATTTTTAAATTAAAAGTACAAACACTAAACATAGTGCACCACAATCATCACTAAATATGATAGTGTAAGAGTGGTTTTCATTAACCGTGAAACAAACTGTATTAATTAAAGTGTAATAGTCCAATAAGAACAAAAGAACACAATGAAATTAGAGTGTATTAAAGAGTGATACACTATTAAAGAGTGTTTCACAGGTTAATGAAAACCACTATATCTCCATTTATTTATGTAGCAACTACTGGAACACACCAAAATTAGTTGAGGACAAATACTAAAAGCATGCACCATAATTTCAAAAGAGTGTGAAAACTTGATTGAGGAAAATATTTAGCCAGCAAGTATGCCACCACAATTTCCATAATTATACATCCACAAGACTAAGTTCTTAGTTGGGAATTGTTCAATAGACAACCAAAAACTCCACCCACTTATGTGACTGTCAACACTTTGTTGGCTATAACGTAGCCTATTGACCAATTCGCTATTAGGCAGATAGTTGTGTATAACTTAACATATTATAATATTTGCACTTCGACAGCCAACTTGCAAACATCAATTGGTTATTGTACTTACTTGAGTCCTCTAACAAGGAGTTTTTGACGTCTTAATTGATCCAAGTTACACTCATTGTCCAGATAACCACTATCAACAAGGACATCAAAACACATCTACAGAACAAACACGTAAATAAATAAATAGATGGATGGAAGGACAAGAATGCAAGAACACATGAATGAAAGAATAGTCAATAAACAGATGAATGAACAAATTAATGAATAGTTCAGTAAATGAATGAATGGAGACATGAATGAATTTAATAGCATAGTTCAATGAATAAATGAATGAATGAGCAAATTAATGAACAATTCAATGAGTAAATGAAGGAAGGAATAATCCAGTAAGTAATTGAATGAACAAATGTTTAAATTCATAATAGTTTACTAGTAAAAGAAGGAATTAAGAATGTGATAACGAGTGATATTTCAGTCATCCGACAACCACCATCTCGTTATCACATTCTTAATTGGAATATATGAACAAATATCTTCAAAAGAACGAATGGAGAAATGAATGAATATAGCATAATTCAATAAAAGAATGAGTGAATGAGCAAACTAATAAACAATTCAATGAATAAATTAATTAATTAATTAAGAAATAGTCGATTATATACGTAAGTAATGGAATGGATAAAATAATAAATTGAAAACAGTTCAGTAAAATAATTACATTAATGAATGTTCAGTGTGATGAATGAATAAATAATGGATAAGGTGTGCACATTTTAAAATGAAAAAAAATTAATGCACTAACAACATCACTAGACAAAATGTGAAAGTACTCTTTCTTATTTATAAACATCAAGAAATTTATTTATTTATTTTATTTTATTTTATTAGCTTTGCCCAAAAACACAAAGGAAGATTACATATAATATACTTAAACTAGGGTGGGCAGGGAACCTGCAAAAGCAAGGCCAATTACTGCAGGCCCTTGTATCTTAAAATATGATTACAAAAACATTAGAAACAGCATGAGATGGGTGACATTAAACTACGTGAAATTAAAATGCATTAATTTTTACAGTCATTTTATTTCTGTTTTTGGTATTTACAAACCTGTAGTCGTTTAAGCTGATTGGTTAATATGTAGTCCTGTGAATCATCATCCATTAAGTCACCATAGTGAACATTCACTTCTGCTTCTATCGACTGAACAAAGAGAATGCCAGCTTAGCTAAAGTGCTTATCACCTCTGGTAGTTTAGTTTGAAAATCACTACTACCTTATTCATACTAATTTTTGCATATAAATTTCGCGGGCATTTATTAATTTTCACGTTTTTGCCAGAAAAATAAATTTAAGGGCTTCTAATTGTTTTATTTTGTCTTTAATTTCGCGATTTTTTACAAAGACTCGCGAATATTAGTACAATAAGGTAGTTTACTCAAGAGCTCAACACACAAGGAAAAAGAGAAAATGGCTGGGTTGACGTCTGAAGTCAATTCCCAGGGATATTGCACCATGCTTTTAAACCATACATGTAGAAGTGTTTTGCAAACTTATAAAACACCAGAGGTGATAATTACAGGGTTCGTGCTGATGTCAGTACTAAACAAAATCTAATGAGTATTCAAGGAGTTTTCAAGGACCAAAAAGTAATTTTTAAGCACTTTTTTTTAGACAACTTTGATAAAGAAATGATATTCCTATCATTGTTAACATCGCACAGAATGAACAAATTTTATCAAAATTTACCCTACTTGAGCTAGAATTAAGGAGTTTTTAAGGAGTTTATGCTGATTTTCTAAAATTCAAGGGCTTTTAAAGTGCCCTTAAAAACGTAAATCAAATTTAAGGAGTTTTCAAGGAGTTTAAGGAGTAGCATGAACCCTGTCATCACCTCTGGTAGTTTAGTTTGAAAATCACTACCGGTACTAGTTTACTCAAGAGCAAAACACACAGGAAAAAAGAGAAAATGCCTGGGTTGAAGTCTGAAATCTGAAGTCTGAAAACCATACATTGTAGAAGTGTTTTTCAAACTTATAAAACACCAGAGGTGATAATTAAGGACCTTAAAAAACATAAGTACTGAGGGGAGAATTATTTAAAAAACTATAATAATTGTTGAATAAGAAAAAAAGAAATAAAAATTGTACATGTCAATTAAAAATAAACTAGGAAGTAACATTGTACATGAAGTGTGATACTGTTTGAAATATCATTGTAATTATTGCTAACAGGTTCCCATTTAAATCTGTACTTTCCCATTTAAATCTGTACTTTTACAAATTGTGTTGATGTGTGCTAAACACACAGATCAACCAATCACAGTATATTATTTCTGAAGTGAACTTCTCTGATTGGGTGATCTGTGTGTTTAGCACAATGGGAAAGTACAGATTTAAATGGGAAAGTACAGATTTAAATGGGAACCTGTTTGTAATTATTGCAATAACCATTACCATCATGTACAAGGCAACAACCGGTATATCCTATTACCTTAATCATTTCATCTGAATGTAAAACTGTTCCATTGTTTTCAATGTAGAGAGAGAATAAAGGTGGATTGACAGGATAGTCTTGATACAGCACTACATTGGCCATCAACTTGGCTGTCAAGCATAAACAATGTCATAATTACTAAACACAAAATGAAGCAAAAACAGAAATTCCAAAATTCTAAATGGACCAACATTGTTGGACTATGTTGGATGATGATGCATGGGGTCTGTTCAAACAAACCCAACATGTTGCCAAAACAGATTGTTGGACAAGAGAACAAAAGGAATGTGTGATGATGTATCTTCATCCAACAAGTGTTCAAACAAACCCAACATGTTGCCAAAACAGATTGTTGGACAAGAGAACAAAAGGAATGTGGGATGATATCTCGTCATCCAACAAGTGTTTAAACATACCCAACATGTTGCCAAAACAGATTGTTGGACAAGAGAACAAAAGGAATGTGGGATGATATCTCGTCATCCAACAAGTGTTTAAACATACCCAACATGTTGCCAAAACAGATTGTTGGACAAGAGAACAAAAGGAATGTGGGATGATATCTCGTCATCCAACAAGTGTTTAAACATACCCAACATGTTGCCAAAACAGATTGTTGGACAAGAGAACAAAAGGGATGTGGGATGATGTCTCGTCATCCAACAAGTGTTTAAACATACCCAACATGTTGCAAAACAGATTGTTGGACAAGAGAACAAAAGGAATGTGTGATGATGTATCTTCATCCAACAATTGTTTAAACATACCCAACATGTTACCAAAAAAGATTGTTGGACAAGAGAACAAAAATGAATGTGGGATGATGTCTCGTCATCCAACAAGTGTTCAAACAAACCCAACATGTTGCCAAAACAGATTGTTGGACAAGAGAACAAAAGGAATGTGGGATGATGTCTCGTCATCCAACAAGTGTTTAAACATACCCAACATGTTGCCAAAACAGATTGTTGGACAAGAGAACAAAAGGAATGTGGGATGATGTCTCTTCATCCAACAATTGTTTAAACATACCCAACATGTTGCAAAACAGATTGTTGGACAAGAGAACAAAAGGAATGTGGGATGATGTCTCTTCATCCAACAAGTGTTTAAACAAACCCAACATGTTGCCAAAACAGATTGTTGGACAAGAGAACAAAAGGAATGTGGGATGATGTCTCGTCATCCAACAAGTGTTTAAACATACTGGACCTGTTAAAACACTGAGGGCTTAACAGCATTTTTGTGGCCTTTTTTAAAAATATTCCTGTTTTGAGTTTTCATTGCTCAGCCTTTGCCTCAATAGCATGTGATAAGAAATATTATTATACATTTTACTAACTACATTGAATCTGATTGGCTGAGAGCACACGGCTAAATCTGAATAGCATGTGAACTTGACAGTGATAATTGCATTGTCTGTAGTTATCACTGTCAAGTTCCCAGGCTCTCTCCGTTCTCAGGGAGTTGATGTGAAAATGGCAGCGATATTTGCTTGTTATTGTCTCTTTTACCTGATTATAATTGTACTTTTACTTTAAAAAATGTATAATAAAACAATTATTGAATTCGGTTTTCGCATGATATCGTAAATTATCAAGACCTCGAGTCAGTATTATCTGCCTCAGCCAAGAGGCTTCGGAAGATAACACAGACCTCGGTTTTGATAATTTACGATATCATACTCAACCTCATCCAATCATTGCTTATTATTGGGCAAAATTTAAGCACTGCCTGTAGTAAACTAATACATGTTAAAAACACTCATGTGACATGACTTTAACATTTAAAAAAACAAAACATGATGTGGTGATGACAGATGTACCACATAATAATAATAACAACACTATGTTTTTACCTTTTGAGTCTCGTCGAATGACAGCAGTATAACACATATCAGACTCAGCAATGAGACCTTCTTCTACAAGATATCTGACATTGGGTAATTCCTACAACAAGTATTAATAATAAATATTTATTACATCTACGTTTGTATGAAGCCTAGCTACCAATGGATCAATCCCTATCCAACGGATAAAACCTATGCAAATTATATACACTGGATAACTCTTATCCCTATCCAACGGACAAAACCTATACAAATTATATACACTGGATAATTCTTATCCCTATCCAACGGATAAAACCTATACAAATTATATACACTGGATAACTCTTATCCCTATCCAACGGACAAAACCTATACAAATTATATACACTGGATAACTCTTATCCCTATCCAACGGATAAAACCTATACAAATTATATACACTGGATAATTCTTATCCAGTATATAACTATATCCAGGCTTTGTACAGCTGGTCCCAGGTATACATTGACACAAAAAAATAATATAGTCAGGTCCTAGTGGCTTGTTATGAACTTCATTAATAAATATTCTTATCAAGAGTTAGAAATAGAAATAACTTATACATGGCATTGTATAAAATTAATGAAGAAATAAAGGAAGAAGTGAAACAGAAAATCTACTTACAACAAAGTCAATGTAAGCCATAGGTTTCCATGATGACAATACTGACTTGGTTTGTAGAGGGAATAAAGGCTGTGGTGTGTCTAATGTTGGAATCTTACATTCCTCTGCAATTAGAATTGTGTTAAAAAGGTTTAGAAACAGCAATTACAATTACAATTATTATTAATATAATAATTAAAAACGTTGTGACATTGGACATAATTTCAACTGGGCTGAGTTAAATTTCATTTAGAACTAAACAACTATTTCATTGCATACTTACCAAATGAAATGAGCTGTGTTTGAAGAGCTAATCTTGCTAATACACGGTCCCTAAGAGCAGTGATAGTTTCCTCCATATGAGATGCACTGAGTTGTGACTTGGCTGTAGCAGGCTAATATACAATGAGAACAAAAATTATTAATATCATGGTGAACACAATAGAGCTTAATTACCGACTATTGTTATCGGTATTCAAATGCTGATTTTCTCCGTATATGCAAGACCACCTCAGTGACTAACTTCATGGCTGCGTTACAGGCGAGATACCTTGCCCATGTTGCTCGACGACAAAACCTTAATACAGCTAAACAACTACTCTTCAACATCAACAAATATACTAGAAACATTAGAACAAAGAGTGCTAGCTTCCCAAAGACTAACAGCAGATTATTTCTTAGCCTGAGAAAACAGACGTTGTTTCGCTCCTCATCCCCCCGCGAAACTAACGTCTGAGCAATGAACCGGGAAATTCCATACTGATGACGTAGCGCTACCGAGATCCGGGTAGCGCCTGTGATTGGCCGAATATGAACATCAATACATTAGCACACGAACTGCGTGTGGCCGGCTTGTTGACCTCTAGAATATGTAGAAACTTTAGTTCTGATTTTGATGTATGCTATACACATATTAATTGATTGTGTATAATAGTTAAAGTTTATTGAATACACGATACCAAGCAGTGGAATTGAATGTATTTTGTCGTTTGATAGCCAGTGTAGCGGCTCATAAAGAGCCGCTACGCAGGGTAGTCGTTTATTAATACGTAAACATGTACAATCCTTCATACCTATGTAAGACTTGTCTCAGTCAGTAAAGAAAACAAAATGCCTTCTAAAAAGTATTGAAAGTATCGAGGGATAATAAGATCGGATGTTTGAAGCGATCGGCCTTCGAATAAAGCATCATTAATTATTCTGCTAGCCGCGTTAACCGTTTGAGCATGTTTTCTACACTAAACTATAGTATGTTTCCTGCCTAGATCTTGTTGGAAACTCTCTCGGACTGATCTGAGAAGACATGAGCTGCACTAAGGTTAGGATTTTCCAGATACATTACTTATCCTTTCATTAATAGAGAGACCAAAGGGCAAATATAAACTATAAGTATGAATAGTATGGCCTTGCTCCACCATGGATATATTATGCCGGGTATGCTTCAACAAAGCCATGGACAATGATAGATAGATTTTTTCCTGAAACCCTGTTGACTTATTCAAACACATCGCGTCTATAATGTAAGATTTAAACTCGGAATCCACAGCAAGTTCGATTAACGGCCGACATTGGATATCCTCGCGTGTATTGATAATTTGATCTCGGTAGCGCTACGTCATCAGTATGGAATTTCCCGGCTCATTGCTCAGACGTTAGTTTCGCGGGGGGATGAGGAGCGAAACAACGTCTGTTTTCTCAGGCTAATTATTTCTACAAAAAGGTTCTTGAGAGGAAGATTTAAGATATGATCTGAAAGGATCACTCAAAGACTGTGAATGCGGTCATGAGCTAAAACATTATATATTATATATAATGTATTTTTTATCGAGATATTCACATATTTGTGGATAATTATACTATAATATGGAAGAGCACACAAACAACAACTTTGTTCAGGAGAAACATTGATATGAACACTAAAATGATAGACTGAAGTTGTCATGAACCAGGCATAAACAAGTTTGAAATATAGGCTACTCATGAACCCCAGCATCACTTCTTCCTAGTTGTGTCACTGATCAAACTAGTAACCACCCTACTCAGAAAAGGTCTGTTAATAAAACCCTTTACAAGGATTTTGGGTACCGGTAGATCTTAATTAAATGTTGGCAGATACTTGAAATTTTTATTTATGTTCTTGCAGATTGAGGGTTGCATGCCATGATTGTGTAAGATCATGCCTGGATTTTATATGATCTTTTATATACAAATAACTATTTGTTATCATTGTGAATTATTCTTGAAAAACCTTTTATAGGAAGATTAATAAAATGTATGTATGTACGTATGTATCTTATATGGATCTTGATAAGATGTTCAACCTGGGATAATATGATCTCATAATACTTTTCTTGTAGATTGTATCTGATAATGATTAAGTCTTTGCTACATACCATGTCTTTGTTGAGGAATTCAAGACCACAAACTCTCTGAGCCCACAGGAAAGGTCTACCAATGTTCTTGATACATGACGAGAAACTAGATATTCTATAAAATACAAAAACATGAAATCCATGGCAATTCTTCACAGTCTGTATATAGCAAAGCCAGGCAGTGTGATCTGAAATGTTTCCTGTACTAGGTATCTATTTACCATAATAATTATTATCCAAAAGGTGGCTTTTTTTGGTTGATCTAAAGACCTGTCTACTTCATAATGTGGAGGAGTCTTTGATATAGAACGATCATGTGCCTGTGAGTAGAGGTTCACTTAATAAGTGTATAGATTTTCTTTATTACAAAGTTAATGCTTAACAATCTACTCACCCTACTTTAGTCAACTGAAAAGGAATGGTTGGATTGGGAGGACTGTCGCCATGGTCACCGGGGAATAAACAATTGAGTATTGAATCTGGAGACAGGAGATTACTGCAAAACAAAACACAGCCACAATATTTATTGAGATTCCTTTTATTTCCCCATGGTCACCGGGGAATAAACAATTAAGTATTGAATCTGGAGACAGGAGATTACTGCAAAACAAAACACAGCCACAATATTTATTGAGATTCTTATTTATTTGAACAACCTGGGGTTTTAAAATTATTATGATACAATTGATTGAGGAATACCAAAAGACTATCTAGTAAATAAATATGCTGAGAAAAAAGTATTTTTTCTTTTAGTACCTTGTATCAAGAACTGGTCTTTCTTCAGGATTTACCAGAGAAAGGGATGGTGTAGCGGTGACAATATGAAGTGTTGGAAAGTATAAAAACACTAAAGTCAATGTGTTTTTATCTGAAAAGAGAATGGAAAAAAAAAATTCATTGCCTAATAGATACATTAAAAAAAATTACATCTATTTGTCTATTATTAATAATCATAATTACGGTATGTGATCTATATACTTAGTGCACTAAATACTATTGTTTGCATATGATTTAAAAAAGGTTTTAACATAGTTATGTTGCTTGTGTTTTTGTGAAAGGAAGACGTGACACAGAAAATCTACTTGTAACAACAATGTCAATGTAAGCCATGGATAGGTTTTCATGATGACAATACTGACTTGGTTTGTAGAGGGAAGAATGGCTGTGTCTAATGTTGGAATCTTTTGTGTGTGTGTGTGTGTTTTTACAAGAAATAGTCTCATTAGGGGTCTTGCATTTATAAGTGTATGGGGGGAGGGGGGATATTTTGAAAGACAACAGGTGATTCCCCCCATACACTAATGAATGAAAGCCCCCTTAAGTTTAGTTAATACAAGCATCACAACAGTATTATAACAGTATCAATATATTGTTTATTTTTTAGTTATTTTTTAATTGACATGATGCTTGCTGCTGACAATCACATAATAGGCCTTTTGCAGCTTGCTCACCAGTTTTATTTTTCCAAACGAACCCTAAGAAAATATCAAATTTTATTATTTTTTCCATTTCTTATGTATTTAGAATCAAGAGCTGAAACTTCAACTTCTTGCTAATGTCAACATGCTCTTTCCATTTCTAGAAGCTAATGGATTTAAGATAAGTGGGGTCACATGACCTCTAGCTGCAAAGGGCCTATTCAGTCCTCCCAGGTTACACGTAAGTAACCGTTGTGTACATTACACAAAATAATATTAATACTAAGTATCATTTCTATTTAACTCACTTTTAAATTTTAATTGTAGATGTACTTCCAATGGATGCTTTTTCAGTAAAGCTTTCTTTTCTTCTAACTGCCGACTTTCCTCTTTCTTTCTTCTTCTCTTGGACTATCAAAAATAAAAAAGTTACTTAACTACTGGATGCAATGTACGTACAATATTAAAAACAGTTGATATGGCATATGAAATGCAATGTAATGCACAATTATTGTATACTGCAATCTTGGCAAAAACTAGTGAGACACTTTTACAGTTATCTCTATTTTGACCTTTACCTATTCCGCTGTAATACTCCCTTCCCCCTCCATGCAATGTTGGTTTTCAGTTAACATGATTCCTTGAGGACTGCCAGGCCAACATTGTGTAGTGGGCTGAGGGGGAAGTTGCTTAAACAACAAATCGAAGCCAAAAAGCATGCACATTACCATATAAGACAAATGTCCCATTTTCAAAGCAGTTCTCTCGCTTAGTTTTTGTCGAGATTGTGGTTCCAGTATCCGATTTTGAACAAAGCTGTTTATACAGGTAAAGCATACATGTATAATATAGAAGGGATAATTATTGGTAAAAGGATGTACAAAGAAAGTAAGACTCACCCTTCTGGATTTTCCTGTGGTTTCTTCTGGTCCCTCCTGGTCTGAGTCACTATCTTCAACTAAGATAAACAATATTGATTATAGTAGTTGACTCTCTTTGAACAACCACACTCGTAAGTGAACATTTTTCAATTTCCCGTTTTGTTTCCTACATAAACTCTGCCGAAAAGCATATAAGACAACCATCATCCAGTCTACACCATCGCCTGATGAAGACTAGCAGATTGCAGTCGAAACGTCGCGGTATTTATACCAATGACCTCAATCGTGAGACAATTGATTAAGTATCCTTTTAATTTCACATTTGAATAATTGAATAACTTATTTCCTTTTAATATATAAACTCTGTAATACATCTCTCTTACAAGTGCATGACTATAATAACATGGGTGTTCCACTTTGTGCTGTCTAACAGACCTCTTTACCTTCCTTGTTTGTTGTCCCATTTCAGATCACATGATGCTACCCTTGGGAATTGTTTCTTTCACAGGTAAATGATATAACATGTTCATCATAAAAGAACAATTCTCAAGGGAGGTCTGAAATGGGCAATTTGCATACGTAGGTAAAGAGGTCTATTGGTCAGTATGCTATACCTGGTTTAATAATGGGTTTTTCCTCAAGCACAGCTTTTGCAGCATCAACATCACCATGTATTTGTACGTCAAGGTGTTTATCACATGCCTCATGATAAGCACTAGCCTGTACAAACAACACGTACAGCGGTAGTGGAAGAAACTTTGCTGTCTCATGCTGTGCTCTTTGTTCATCTAAAGGCATCTTGAGGTACTCCTGGACAGGTTGGGTCGCCTGTGGATAACAATACCAAATGAATGGATGAATGGTTATTACAAGATAGAATTGAAATTAATTGAAATATAATTTTTTATTATGTTAAATTAAGCTTGACATGTTGTATAAAACAAGATTCATTTATACAATCATGTAGAAAGAAACATTCTAAATTACAAAATTTAGCTGATTGAAAATGAAATAGCTATATTTTCTAAAAAGAAATAAGGGAAAAGTAATCAATCTAAAACTAATTGGATAGACCTTCAAAAAAAATAATTAATTACAGTCAATGCACTTCAAGCATGAACACTAGTTGAATAATCAAACCTTCGAAAAATAATTAAATCTTCGTTCGATCGACCTGGATGTACAGCGTCAAATACTACATGTATGTTAATTCAGATGTCATGCTATCTTTGGCCGATTCAAATCTTGGTGGTTTTTATTTTCCTGGGCAACCATTGGAAAATTATATGAGAGAAGAAATAATTGAATTGTATCATTCACAAGAGAAAAGAAACTAAGAAACTAAAAATTTCTAAAGAAACTTGCAAAAATCGTAAAAAACACGACGCTGCATTTTTTATCCTTAAGGAGGCTCGAAATGGTTTCTGTATATATCTATATACCTACTTATATTGCATTTTATGCAGCATTATTGTGAAGCTATACAGTTAACCGATATATCATTTTAAAGCTTATGGATCTAGGATATTATTTTGTTTTAAATTATTGCGTTTGACGTTGTCATGACAACAGCAGGCCGCTGCAAAAAGGACCTGAAATTCCTTTATTAAAGCTGATATCTCCAAATCCTTGAGGTGAAAGTTTTTTTAAACTTGTACATGTCTAGTTCCCTACCTGGTCTTGCAACTGAGGAAAATAAAAAAAAATCTGTAATGCCAAACCTTTAAAATATTTAAAAAATGATTTTTTCTAGATATAAATGGTTTTTTATTACAGATTTTTCTTAAAATGGATCTACTAAATCTAAACCTTAATTGGAACAAATTGCCAAAAAATAAAAAAAAATCTACCATTTCATTGTGTTGTTATTAACCCTTTGACTCCTACGGCGCCCGAAACCGCCCGTAAAAAACGACCTTGCTTTGAAAAATTCTAACTTTTAAACAAGCCAAATTTTCCCAGCCGTTTGAATGTTAGTAAGCACTAGGAAGTTTTTCAAATTTTCATAGCATGTCAGTCAAAAGAAACAAGCAATTTTAGCACAAAAATTCCATATGAACTTTAGGAAAGTCAAAAATGACCGTCTTTGCCTTATTTTTCAATAGTGAAAATCACACTTTTTTGACCTTGGATTTTTTATCGAAAAAAATCGTTTTTAGATGAAAAGGCCGTTTTCACAACAAAATTCAGTCCTTGTGCTATAGCTTTGGCAAGTTTTTTCACTTTTTTCACTTCACGAACTGAGCTGCGGTCGTTTGATTATGGCCATTTTGATACGCACGTGTTTTCAACTATTTACGACTGCAAAGCATTGTGGGTAACCATGACAATTTGGCACATGGAGTACCCCCCGCCGTCCTTTTATACATTTTTTATAAGGCTAGGGTCACCTCGGTTTTCTTCCAAAATTTCGCGCTTGTTGTGTTCCTCTATCATCACAACTTCGATAAATAGCCGCGGCAGGTCCGAGAATTTGCCTTTAGTCCAACTCCAAACCTGACTTTGTTCTAAGCCCGCCAAAACCGAATGAACCAAACATCGATCATTTTTTGCTGACAAAGTGAGATTCCTCGCTGATTTCTTCCAGAAAGTGAGCTCTTTGCTACCTTGAAGCTTAATGATGCTCTTCCAGTAGTGACTAAAGGCAAAATATGACCCTAAAATTAACGAAATTCCCATTTAAGCCAACTTTGAGCCAGTGTAAATATCCAACGATGCTTTCAAACGATCTAAAAGTCATGTGGCCTGAGAACTTGAGCCCCTGAGATTACAAAACAGCAGCACTTTCCATGGTAACGCCAAATACGGAGTCAAGAAATCCTACGGATCGTTTATATCCCGAAAATCGCTCAAAAATGTCAAAAAAGCCCTGTAGTCAAAGGGTTAATAAAAATACATTTTGTACGCGTCAGAGGGGTCTTGTAAAATTGGTGATATTGCGCGCGCGCTCAAAAAAACATTTCGAGCCTCCTTAAGTGAAGATCTTGAAAATTACTTCCTCCGCCATTTTTATCTCACGGTACTAAGAGCAAAATCAGACAATTCAAGCGCTAGACAGTCTGGCAAACAAACGCTAAGATTGGCATATTTTGTTTATTTTGAATATGGATTTTAAATAATCGAATATGGATTTTGAATAATCGAAATATTGATTTTGAACAATCGAATATTGATTTTGAACAATCGAATATTGATTTGATTAATCGAATATGGATTTTAAATAATCGAAATATTGATTTTGAATAATCGATTCATTGTCTAAAATGTGTTCATGCTTGAACTGTGTTGACTGTAATATGTAATAAGGTTGAAACATCGAAGCGTCAAGAAAAAACCTTGTTGTTTTGAATTTTATTCTTGAAAGGTTACTGCACTGAAAACCTAACTTACCTTAAGTATAGACTCCAATCTTGGTTGTAGACTGTCTAAAAATCCTTTCTTTGTTTTGATCTCTTTTGCAAGAGAATTTTTACGATTGGCAAACTCCTCTTTTTGACTTGCATACCTACATTGCACAGCACACATCAAACATTATCTGGTTGTATAATATAACTGTGTTATTTTACAAGATAGACATGGGTGGTGTGCCTAGATATTATGAGATGGGGAAAGAGACAAAGATTGTGGCAACTGTGAGGAAACATTTGATCCTGTGATTCAGGCATGACATCAGAGCCCACAACCACTGTACACACATGCTTGAGAGCAGGATTGCCACTGGTGTTGGACAAGATTGAGACCAACAAGACATTAGCTGAACAATAGCAAGGAGTAGGTAGAGTGTAAAGCCATGGCAAAAGACAGTAACCACAAGAGAGGGGTGGTGCAAGCACCAAAGATCCCAACAATCAGCATTAAAAATGGGAATAGGCAAGGCTAAATAATATGTGAGCACTAGTACTAGTGAGACATGTTGAAGTATGGAGGAGGAAGTAAGGAATGTTGAAGTACCTTTTTCTTTGTTCAAGTTCCCAGTCAAGTCTTGCCAGCATTTTCTGATGTGGATCATTCTTAGTCATATCCTACAAAATATTAAATAAATAAATATGGAGTCCAATGAACACAAAAATGAAGGGGGTAAATAAACAGACAAATGAGATAAAATAAACAAATGCATGCAATATATGCAAAAATAGTTGGAAAATCTATGACTAAATGAATTGATGAATTTTATAAATGAATGAATAGATGAATAAATGAATAGATGGATGGATAGATGGATCAATGAATGAGTACTTATTATATAAAACTTTATGTACATATACATGTAAATTAAATACATCCAATACAAAGACAAGGTAGATCAAACAAAAAGGGACATGCAGACAGATGGCACCTATATCTAAAATTACACTGTAATAGTGTTCAAGAAATGAAAGTCATAATATCATTGTACTTACAGGTTTTGTAAATTCTTCTGGTGCTTCTTGATAAAACTCTTCTTCAGATATTAGATCAATTTCTTCATCCTTAGATCTATAGATTAAATTATAGTAATAATTCAGCTATTTATAGGAATTAAAAGAAATTGAGAAACATTTGATATATTCAGTGACTATTTTACTAATATTTTATACATGTAGTTAAAATAAAAAAGAGCATCATCATATCACTAGTGATTCAAACCTATTTGCTAGTTACATGCTCTGCCACTGAGCTATTATCATCTATTTAAACCTACTATATTGAATAAAAGAGGGACCAAAAACATCACATTAATTTCTAATCTCCACCAGCCGGTCCCTAAGTTTTGATCGAATGCATGACATATAATATGGCACTCTTCATTTCAATTTGTGCAAATTATATTATAATATTGACTTACTTGAACTCCAAACACTTTGTTATTTCTTTTTTTAGATGCATTACTTCATAAAGAAGATTTTGAAGCTGAAGATGTAAACCATCAACTTTTTGTTTAGCCTGAAAAATAGCAAGTATTCGATAGTTGACAAGCACATGTATTTTCCAAAGGTGAGGTGAATATCATGGAATAATAGAGATAAAACCAAGCCTGAGGAGGCGATTGACTCTTTCTATAATTAAAATAGAAGTTAGATTCAAAGGCAAACTATGCAGTCCTCATTTCTAGCTAATTAAAACGAAACCTGGAACGCTGTACATGGGTGATTACCATAAATAGCCCAAAGTTCTTGAACCAATTGGTGTGCATGATAATTTATAATCACCTGTACATATTTATACTAAACTATATTAATTAGTACAAAATATGTGGGTGATTTCAGAAAATCTTGCACATTGATTGGTCAAGAACTTTTCACAATTATTTCCATGATAATCACCTACAGCATTTTCACTATGTTCAGGATGATGAGAGCGCTGGCCTTTCACCACTGTGGCCTGGGTTCAATTCCTGCCTTGGGCAACAATACAAGTGAAATGCCACCAGATTTTTCTCTGGGTTATCCAGCTGTCCTCCCTTCCCAAAAATCAACATGTGAGCAGACTTGTATGTTGCAAATATTGAATGTAGTGGTAGTGAGTGTGAGCGAACCTTATGGAAGAGCCCTGATGGAGAGTGATGGTTATAAAAAATACATACAACACACTAATTCTCGGTTTTCATGTGACGTCATCAAAATGCTAAAATCTAAACAATAAGTTGCAGAAGGCTGGTCCTCTAATATTTTGTAGATGTGTTTGAAAGATATTATTCCTGAAAGTTTTGTTGTTTTTTGTTGTTTTGTTTTCGTGATATTGGAATCGAAATTAACATCACGCAACATTAATTGTTACATGTTTTCTAAAGCCGTAAAAAGATGTAAATTAGCCACAAATGTCACATTTTTTGCCTGGTACATGAACGAAATTGTTTGTTGATTAAACTATTCCACCTCTTAAGCGTTTTGGTTTGAGTTAAATTGTAATTTCGACGCCTGAACTTGTGTCCACCATGTTGGTGTACACAAGCTGTACACCAACATGGCGGCGCCATACATTTCACTGTAATCAAGGTGCAAATTCGCTGGCTCAGTATTTGGTCACAATTAGTCCATTTACGCTTAGATTTTGGCAAATCGTACATTGGTCATCCGGCTTTAAGCTGATGTGGTCTAAATTGCTATTTGTATCACAGAAAAGATCTGGTTAATGATATAATCAACACAACCGGAAATGCTTTTGCCATAAATTTCTTACTAAAAATCTTTAGTAATAGCTTGACTATAACTCTGCCAATATTCATTCTTCTGACCTCATATTTGCTAACACTGCTAAATAAAGTATGTGCCTCATGAATTCAGTGATTGTTTACAGTTTAAGCAACAATTTAAGGACTTTCAAAATGGTCACGTGATAGGTGAAAACCAAGAATAACACTGGGTCTTTGCCTGTGGAAGGAAACTGGAGATCTGTAAAAACCCTTATTGCAAGGAGAGAGCTACATATTAAACAAACTCAAAACGCATAAATTTATATGACTGACCATGCATGAGCCAGGCCAAGGTTCAAAGCTGGGACACATAGACAAGGTAAACAATATTTTAATTATGGTATTGATGATAAAACAATTTAATATTCTGACCTCTTGTGTTGTGTCTCTTGCTTTCTTACATCTAACATGTGCTAGTCGATTCAGCTTCTTGACAATAATAAACAGTAATGTGCATCTGACTCGCCTTTCATTTATCTCTGGAGACTAGATACAAGATAATAATACCTGAATTTAATATCATAAATATACAAGATCTAATAAAAATCAGCAAATATCATATTCGAATTCTCGATTTTCTGTATAAAACTTACATTAGATTTGTTTCCTTCTGATTTCAAGTCATTGATCTCCTCGATAAGTTTTTTGATTTCTTCACAAGCCATTCGATAAGACTTCACATCAGAGGCTGCATCACTTTTCTCGGCATCATTTTCATCAATGTTCAAGATATCCACACTAGATTTCTCTTTTGCTGCAACTTTGGTCACTTTTTCTTGTGGAGAACTTGCATCGGAACGACTGGATTTTCTTCTTTTCATCTCAAAATACAAAACAATATGCCTCGAAAACTAGAATAGATAGAGGAGAGATGTTCTCAGGGTAAGATTAACTTGAAAAATGAGTGAATATTCTGAGAAAAACTAGTTATTTTGGAGCAAAAAAACTAAAAACATTTGATCACTGCATGCTCGGCTGCTAAGCTATCCCAACATGCTTTAGCCTGGTTACCAATGAAAGATCTCCCAACAATGCATTGCGAACATTTCCCGCATTTTGTGTGTCACGCATGGGTGTTATGGAAAATACTGCTGCTTAGAAGATACTTTGGGCTCAGTGTAGCCATATATGGTGGTGTAAGAGGTGTGCCGATTATTATGGTCTGTCCAGTATAACATGACATCATTTATTAGCTTGTCGTTCTGTTGATATTTTGTTGGTCCATAATTTCCGAATAAATACTACAGATATGGAGCGTGAAGGGTACATCTAAGCACTTTTGATTCTTCCGGGATGTAGACCAACTTCTCTACAACTCTCACTTGGGATTTCAGTGGACTGGAGAGTGGATTTGTTTAGCGGGACATCTTTGCAGTTGCGAAGTAAGCTCCTTTAGGTTGAGAGCCAACTTGCCTGAGCTAAACTTCGTTCCTCGTCGACGGAAGTGTACATTTTATTCAGGATTATTCTGACTAGAAAAACTATATAAATTATAAAACCTTGTTAATGGTGAGTTAAACTTTAATTTAGCCTGTCTCCACAAATGTTTATCAGGGAAATTTGTAAATTTTGTCTCATTTTCATTTTCGTTTTCGTCGACGTAGGAGGGCGAACAGCCAAATAGCCTTGCTTGCATCCAAGCCAGCGAAATCTTCCCAAAGAAACCTCTAAAATCAGGTAAACCTAATGCAATAAAACATCTGAGTTTAATATTACTTGCATAATATGTTTTATTCTCTTTGCTTCTGGGACTACTCGAAAACTCGTGACCAAACTAATGTAAACATTGATTATTGTCTTTCCTAGGACATCTCATTTCTGTTACAAGTTTTTTACCCTTTTCCAGCCATGTCTTATTTTTAATGTTCGTATTTATTGCTCTATTATTCACTTAATGTACTTTTTCACATATTAAGTATAATTTGCGGATGTTTCAGGTAGTATATATAAGCTCTCACTTTGACGCTTGTCAATTTTAAAAATTAAACACAAAACGGCAGGTACGATTATAGCATATGCCCTATATTTCCAAATTGTTCATATTTATCCTTAACATATGTTGTAGCTAAATACCTAAACGCCCTCAACTCAGGTCTGTTCACAAGAACATCTTGTAATTTTCACTTGCACTTTGAGGTGAAAATTTGACAACTTCATTAAAATTGTCATCAATGTTGATTTCATTTGATTCTAAAGCAAGCTCTTTCAGTGAATAATGAAGAAACCGGTGAAAAACTGATCTGACTTTGTTCTATTTAATTATATTTATATTAATTTGATTTTGTCTAGCTTTGCAAACAAATGAACCATGTAATTCAATGTTTAGGAGTTTACAAGTTTATAATTCATTTAAATAAATATAATTGTCCACACTTTAAATAGAAGCTAAGATTCATTAATAAATGATGCATTTCTTTAAAAGTATTCTTTCGTGTAAGTTAAATACAAGGAAATAAGTAAAGAGACTATAATTGTTGACAAGCATTATCCAATCTCGATGTGTTGGAACACAACACTTAGCATTCTTGACATGTGACCTATGATTGTGCTGATGCCTATACTTCTTGTGTCACATTATTTGGTGCAGAACATTAGATCATTGATGGGGGTTTTCCCAAAAAATTTTGAGCACAGCTTTAACCTCGAAAAAGAAATAGTGCACAACAAAAAAAATGTGAAAAAGATATCGTGCAAAGCTAAAATATCCTGCACAATCTCAAGGGGGGAAAAAATCTCCTGCACCGGAAAATTGTTAAAACTAAGACTCTGAGAATTTTTTGAAATCATCAAAAATTACCTGTCTGGAGTTTATATAGCTGCCTGGCAAGACACATTTTTTCTTTCTACCTTTCATGCTTTTTTAAACTACTGGGGCTGGTTTTACGAAGCCTGAATAGTGCTATATCCAGCAGATAAATCCCTATCCAACAAATAAAACATACACAAATTCTATACACTGGAAAACTCTTATCCAGGAAAACTCTTATAACTTTATCCAGGCTTTATCCACATCTGGCCCCTGGATTAAAAATTAATTAATGGTCGTTATTCCCTTTTTCTCTCCTTCATTCTATCTTTTTATTAACTGCTCAATTATAATCATTTGTCTGTGTTCCTTTCATCCTTCCTTCCCTAGCTTTTCAATACATTTTTATTTGCTAATTTCTGATTTAATTTAGATGATCCATCACTCGAGGTACTTTTCCCAGAGCTTGAAGGAGAAGCAGTGGAATTTCTTGGTTCCACAGCAGATGCAACTCTTGCTTTATCCAATTACAGGCTTTTTATCAGCTTTAAAGATTCTTTTCTAAATGTAAGTTAAAATGCTTCTGATTCATTTTCATTTTTAATAAAAATTTTATGAAAAAGTAAGTATTAGTGCTACATATTATATAATATGATATGTAGCACTAATACTTACTTTTTCATAAAATATTTAATATGATATTTACGTTATCCTATTTTAATCCAGTGTTTTACCTTTTCTAGATCCCAATTCATTTGATTGAATCAGTAGAGTTAAAGGATTTATTTTTTCTCCAAATCAACTGTAAAGATGCAAGATCTTTTAGGTATGTGTTCTTTGAATCTTGCATTATTTAGAATGATATAATAGCTGGTTGGCCGGCTACCATGTTTATTACCAGAGGACAAATAAAAAAACAACTAAGATGTAAAAACATCATAGAACAGTGTGATAAATACACTGGGAGCTTTCGAGCACTTGAGAAGTCAAAGGAACACTCGACCACCTCTCTTTATGACTTCTCTCTTGCTATACAGCTCCCAGCATGTTTATATTATGCCCTAATTTAATGTGGTCTCAACCATTGCAAAGGCAAAGCAGTGGTGGTAGTCGTTTTGATCACTGAATGGACAATAAATCTCATTCACTGCTAGCAGGAACTTCTTGAATGTGTACTACTTATACTACTAAATATTACAAAACAACATGGTGGAAAAAGTAGGGCCCCTGCTAGCAGAAAATAAGATTTACCATTCATTTTACACGTATTAAAGCCCTCGATCGATTAAGCACCATTTTGGATCACTCAGTTCAACTTGTTACTAATATTCAGGGCTCAAAATAGCTGCCTGCCAATGGCCAAATATCAGGCCAAATTTAAGGTTTGGCAGGTAAAAATAATTATGAAAGTTTGCCAAATGGATATTGAAATTGCTGTCAAAATTTACCAAAAATCATGTTTTACTGTTCCTTTATCTGGAAGTGGCAGGCCAAATGTTTATTTCAAGTTCTGATATTTTGAATGCTAGCCAACAAAATGGTAGTTTGCAAACAAGACATCAAACTTTAGGGGATGCACTTCAAAGATAATGGTTGTAATTTCATCATGAATATATAATATTATCTATTTCTAGAATTGGTTTTGATAACAATGAACAGTGTGTTAAGTGGTTACACCGATTGAATGCAGCAAGTACAACTTCAGCCAACATAGATGACTTGTTTTCATTTGCATTTTATTCCTGGGCATTGGAGCTTAAGACTAATGGACATTGTAATAGCAGTGGAGACTGCAGTGACCTTTGTCATAATGGTATGTATGTAATATTATTATACAATATGAGTAACCAATCTGTATGGGATATAGTCAAAGACGAGTCATTGTATATCTCATAGAGATTGGATGCAAATATTGTAATTAAAATTATAGTACTTATAGAGAGACGTGGTGGCCTAGCGGTCAGCGTGTCAGACTCCGGGCCTAATGGTCTGGGTTCGATTCCTGACCCGGGCGATTACGTTTTGTCCTTAGGCAAGATACTTTACTCTCTCAGTGCCTCGTCTTCTCGGATAAGGACGTAAAGCCGGAGGTCCCGTCTGCCTTCACTCTGACTATGTTACAAGGTGGACATAAAAGAACCACTGAGGACGTAAACAAATCTCTGGCCGTGACCACCCTCAGTGACTGCCTCACTCTCATACAAGCGCATTTGAATATGTACATAGATATTTGCGCTATATAAATTAAAATTATTATTATTATTATTAATTATTATAAATGTCTAACATTAGTTCTTTCTTATTTTACAAAAATTGTCAAGATAAAATAATGTAAATCTGGTCGAGAAAATTCAAGTTAAAACTTAATATGCAAATTAGGACGATTGTGTTCCTTAAATGACCTTTGTGACAAACTAAATTTCTTTTGTCAAATCCTTATTAGTTATTCTTGAATTTTATAATATTATAGAAATACCGTAAGTTTGATTAAAAACTTATTGACATCTAAGAAGTTGTGCATCCTTTCCTTATTAGGAACAACCTTGATAATGTTATTATGACTTACTATTTTAGATGGACTTTCACCATATTCATTCTTTGATGAGATGAGACGGTTGGGGTTTGATACAAACCAAGAACACTCACCATGGAGAATCACTGATGTTAATTCTAACTTTCAGTAAGTGCATTATGTAATATAAATTTATATACAGGGATTCTGGCATTATGCGGAGGAAAAATCAAAATTATGGGGATTTTTTTCGGAAGATTATGCGGAAGAAACGATAAATTATGCAGAAAATTATGCGGGATTACGTAATCGCTTAAAACTTAAAATAAAACTAATTCCACTTACTTTAGCTCTCCTATTTCGGTAATTTTTTACACATAAATGTCATATC
This sequence comes from Metridium senile, assembly GCA_949775045.1. NCBI lineage: Eukaryota > Metazoa > Cnidaria > Anthozoa > Actiniaria > Metridiidae > Metridium > Metridium senile. The sequence goes on from OX459095.1 coordinate 10,264,973, forward strand.
ATTCGTTTTTTATCAATAATTCAAACTAACAACAACACTATAACCAAAAGAACTAACGATTTCCGTTAAACATTCCGCCATCTTGGAAAACCGCCAAACAGCATGGGGCCTGAGCCTAGATACAGGAAGCCCAATACTATAGAAATAAAAACAAAATGGCGTCGCTTCGACGGCGTTCAGTGTAAGCCGTGAAAATGAACAATTTGTACTTCGTACGACTGTAACAAAACGGCAAAAAACTATTTAAGCAAGCAAGGGAGATAATTAATATATATCTATTGTTTTATCTATGCTTTTATCTATTTTTTTTTTTTTGGCAAATTATGCGGGATTATGCGGAAAGTAGTCAATTATGCGGGTCCGCACCTCCGCATAATGCCAGAATCCCTGTATATACAATATCTGCAGCTAATTTGTATGTGATAAGTTCTAAGTCTAAGCTCAATTAGAAAAAAGTAAATCTGGCTGTGAAAATTCAAGTTAAAACTTAAACATTTAAGATACAAAATAATGTTATTCATTTGTCTTGCCAATGTTTGCACCTCAATGTTTCCACTGCTACTGCTAGTCTTGACATTTGCTGATTATGTCTAGACTTGATAGCTGAGGAAAACGGCCGGTACAGTAATTGACATGTCACAGTACCAACCTATGGTTAGTACTATTTTGTGAGCCAAACAGTTAACATTATTATATAGTATCCATGAATGACAGGCTTTGTCATTATTTTTAAGATTGTGTTATTATAGCTGCAATACAATTATGTATCAAATATTTATGAATAAAGGTTGGCTCTAATTGTTCACATTTTTGTGGCCAATATAATATTCACTTTACCACATGCAAGTTTAAGCAAAAATTGCCACAAGGATGAAAATACCTATAATGTTTGATTGCATAATTATTAATAATAATATTACTTGTAGATAAGGTGTTATTTAATGATAATGATAATGTATTTATATAGCGCACTTTCTATGTGTAATATATTCAAATGCGCTTTACACATTATAGTTAGCTGTTAGTAATTAGTATATATTAGTGTAAGTGTAGGCCTTTCACTGAGGATGGTCGTGTCCTGCGTCCTCAGTCGTTCTTTTACGTCCCCCCGATTAATGGTAAGTGTGTGAGTGGCGAGATGGGACCTCCGATTTAACCTCCTTATCCATTTGTCAATGTCAATATTATTTCCAGTATTGTTTAATCAATAAACTACTTTCTAATTGTTCTCTGTAGGGTCTGTTCCACTTACCCTAAGTTACATGTAGTACCAAAGGCTTTGTCAGACAGTGACTTAGAGCATGTGGCATCTTTTAGATGTGCAAAGAGATTTCCATCCATCGTGTGGAGGTGAGATTGCTTTTAGCATTTATATTCCCTAGAATGTAGAATGGATATAGTGATGTCCTCATTAAAGGCAGATAAATTTACATACAGCATATAAATTTAAATAACAAATTATTATAAAGAAACTTTGTATTAAAAGTAGTACATAATTACAATGTAAATTGTACTCTCCCTTGCGCCAATAACAAAACGTAGCATGTACACTGAATCCATTTAAAAAATAAAGTGTTTACAGGGATATGTCAATTCAATTCTATTCTATTCTAATATTCTATTATAATTCAATTTTAAGTTTTTCTGATTCGTCAATCTGTTTGGAGGCAAGGCTTGTACGTTAACTTGTAACATCATTGGTTAATTTGATGTAAGCTCCACCCTCAAATTGATTGATGGATCAGAAAAACCCAAAATCACATTGAAATGTTCATATTGCTTGTCTCAATGCAATGATTATTGCTGTAAAAATCCCAACTGGCAAGGAGGCAAACCAGTTGTTAGTAAAACAAATTACGGATAACATCAATCCTTCATGGGAGTAGAAAAGCAAACAGTATTTGTACCAATATTGTCTGTAGTATAATATTTTTCGCTTTTTTTGACCATTAATGAAAATTGTTTTTGCTTTAGGCATCCTGACAATGGTGCTGTTATAGCACGGTGCAGTCAGCCAGAAGTAGGATGGCTAGGTTGGAGAAGTGAAGAAGACGAGAGATTACTTCAAGCAATAGGTGAAGCTTGTGCTAAACTTACACCATCTCAAGCAAACAATGAAAATGGCATTGATGATGAGCATATACCAAATGGTCATATATCCAATGGTGCAGCAGACAAGAGGGTTCTTATCCTGGATGCAAGGTCATATACTGCTGCTGTGGCCAACAGAGCTAAGGGTGGTGGATATGAATACACGGGTTTGTAATTTATAAAGTTATGAACTGAGTTAAAAATACAGTGATCTGTACAGGGAAATAATATATTCCAGTGGAAGTATCTCAGCTCCTATATATATTTCAACTGATTCTAATCAAACATCTTGTTTGACTTTCAAGAAGACTATATGTGTCTGTTATTTTATGCCTTGACACATAAGCCCTACAGATCTGATTTATGAGGAACAATAGGCCCTTCAAGAATTCATGAGGGGAATCGACCTACTTGCTATACATTTACTGTATTCCATTTACATGGATATCAGTAGTTTTCTTTCGGTGCTAGGATCTTCCTGTCTCACAGATAGGAAGATCTTAGCACTAGGGTTATGCTTAACACATGTAAACAGAAAAAGTAGAGATAACTCACCCTCTAGGGTTGATAAACATTTGTGTTAAACATGCACTTAGTAACCACACACTTTATCAACTCACTCCAACGAAGGGATAAAGCTCGAAACGTCAGTAAAGTTAAGTCAACATTTTTTTACAGTGTTACAAATTTCATTACATTACCTTTCATTTATATCAAACACCAACGCAGCCTATGCTAGTTTACTCTTTAGTTTCCATTTATCAACAAAAGTGATAAATCAATAAACTATACTTCGTCATGTTCATGTAAACGACACATAAAGTTGATTCGCTTGCTAGGTAGGTCCTAGTGATAGGATTATCCTAGTGCTATGTAAATACCCCCTAATTAGTTTGAAATGATCAGAGAATGAAAGAAAGGAAGGGAAAAGTGGATGGGAAGGCAAGTGATCAAGTGACTAACAACATCACTCTTAACTTGTTTCTAGAGTATTACCCTAATTGTGAAGTGGAATTCATGAACCTTGCCAACATCCATGCTATCAGAAAGAGTTTCCATAGCTTGAGAAATCTTTGCTCTGGACCACAAGATGCCTCAAAGTGAGTACCTATACATTTTTAAAAACTCGCCATGCTGGCTTAGTGCAGGATGGAGGGTGATTTTTTAGTCATTTGTGTAACATTCTTTCATTTATTTTAATTGATTATTTATTAATTTATTTATTTAAAAATAATTATTTATTCATTCATTTACTTATTTTATTTAATTTAATAATTTATTTAAAAAATATTTATTTATTCATGTGTTTTATCTAAAGTATATGTTTAAAAATATTTATTAATTAATTAATTTATTCATGTATTTATTTTATTTATTTATTTAAAATATTTCTTTATTCATGTGTTTTATCTAAAGTATATATTTAAAAATATTAATTAATTTATTTATTTATTCATGTTTTTATTTTATTTATTTATTTAAAATATTTATTTATTCATGTTTTTATTTTATTTATTTATTTAAAAAAAAAGTATTTATTTATTTATTCATGTTTCTATTTAATATTTATTTAATTATTTGTTTATTTATCCATGTATTTATCTTATTTATTTACTATTTTGTTATTTATTTAGTTAATTTAATAAGAAAACTAGCGAAAAGAATATTTTTCTCTTTGCACCATCATTTACTTGATAATATGGTCGTGATGACAATGAAACGTTGTAATTTCTTTTCGCTAGTTTTCTTATTAAATTGTATTTATTTAGCAAAGTTCTTCTGATTAGAGTTATTTAGTTAATCATGTATTTATTTATTCATGTATTTATTTATTTATTTATTATTTATTTATTTATTTATGCATATATTTATTCATTTATATTAATAGTATTTAATTTATAATGAAGTGTATAACCAGAAGTTTGACAATCAAGTTATTGGTTTGATATTTCGGAAAGCCTCCGCTATCCATCATCAGATTTTATTTTCATTTTTGCATAGTTATAAGGACACTTAGGTCCCTAGAGGATGAACTATCAATAATATATCATTTCTTACTGTTCAGTTGGTGGTCTCAGCTAGAGAAGACTAACTGGTTACAGTGCCTATCAATGCTGTTCAAAGCAGCTATTGCTGTAGTCCATGCTATGGACAAAGACAGAAAACCAGTAGTGGTCCATTGTAGTGATGGCTGGGATAGAACCACACAGATAGTGGCCCTAGCAGAGCTTCTTTTGGACCCTTATTACAGAACAATAGAGGTTAGTAACAAGACATGAAAATATGGTCCCAAGTGATATCTGTGCTATATATTAAGTTAATAAATAATAATTATCAATGGCACAAGACAAGCCACAACTGGATGTCATGTCTTAACATTTAAGAAATGGTTCAAAAGTAGCATGTGTCCATCGAGTCATGGGAGGTTGCTAAGCACAAAAGAAGCGTCATGAGAAATGTAGAAAACGTTTCTTGTGTAACTTTTTTCAAAACTGACTACTAAGAGCGTGTGAAATGTCAAAACACTGAAAGACCTGACCACTGTTGCTCATGTGCTAAAAAATGGCGTTGAATTGGTTAGCATCCAATCAGAACGCATGTTCTATCAAAGATATTTTTTGAAAGAAATTTGACGTGAGCAGGTTCCATACACGTGCTCCATACATTTTTTGTTCATGGCTAAATTAAAGCCAATCAGAGTGCACGTTATAACTTATCTATGTTATAAAATACTTTATATTCATTTGTATGTTCATGTTAACTGACTGCATGTTAACTATTGTGTTTGACAGGGTTTCAAAGTGTTGGTTGAACGTGAGTGGTTAGAGTTTGGACATAGGTTTGCTGATAGGTGTGGTCATAGCATGGATTATGATGAGAATCAACGGTGCCCAGTCTTTCTCCAGTGGCTTGATTGTGTCCATCAATTACAGCGTCACTTTCCTTGTGCCTTTGAATTCAATGAAACGTTCTTGGTGAGTCCAATTACATCTTTGCATTAAAATATTTCGTCTTTTCAGGTCTATGCATCATCTTGGAGGTGGAACTTACGTAAATATTCATTCATTGGTAATTTTTTGTAAGCTTCACCTCTAAACTGATTGGTTGGTCACAAAAAGCAAATTGAAATTTGCTGTACTTGATGCAATGATTCTTGCTATAATACCTGAATTGAACCTGTTTGTTACCCAAAATTGGATGCACAATGGTTATACTGGTTTATTTTTTCCAAATTATAGAGTGACAGTAAGACCTTTGCATGGTTCAAATCAAGCAACCTCGATAGCGTGTACTAATATATTCTTTACAATTTCTTTACGGCCTGTGTAATTTTGTAAGTGTTTTAATTAGCTTCAATAGCTGTTATTACAGTTATATGCAAATGATTTCAAACAATGGATTCAAATCAAGGCTTTCGGGCAAACCTATTGTTTTCGCCCGAAAGCCTTGACTTCAACCCATTGTTCAAAATCATTTGCATATAACTGTAATAACAGCTATTGTTTGATAATGTGCACATTCCTTAAATTACCACGTGCTGTAGCAAGTTGTAAAGAATATATTACGCACTATCGATGTGAACCATGAAAAGCTATATTGAGAATCATCTAGTATAGACAGTATATATACTAACAATGATGATTTTGTGTTCTAGTGTAAGCTTGTCCAGCACACCTATTCTTGTTTGTTTGGTACGTTCCTGTGTAACAGTGAATGTGAAAGACAACAAGCTAGTGTCAAGACTAGAACGTTTTCTGTTTGGTCATTATTTCATCCCAGGAGGAAGGAGTTTAAGAATCTTTTATATAATCCTAGTAGTACTAAAGTAAGTATATTTTGGTTACAAGTGAAAACATTGTTGTTGTTGTCATTGTTGTTGAACATTGTCATTGTTGCTGTTGTTATTATCGTTGTTGTTGTCATTATTGTTGTTGTCATTATTGTTGTTGTCATTATTGTTGTCATTGTCATTGATGTTGCCATCGTTGTTGTTATTATCATTGTTGTTGTCATGGCTGCTGTTATCGTTATTGTTGCTGTTGTTGAAATTGTTGCTATTGTTGTTGTTGGCATTGTTATCGTTGTTGTTATCGTTGTTGACATTGTTGATGTTGTTTTTATTGTTGTAGTTATTTTCATTGTTGCTTTTGTTGTTATCGTTGTTGTTGACGTTGTTGTTGACATTGTTGCTGTTGTTATTATCATTGTGGTTGTTCAGTTTATCCCAGGAAAAATATTGTCAATTTTTGTTGTGGATTTGTTTATTTTTATCTTTGTTGTTTGTGGTACTAGTCATGCAGTGGTTGTGTTCAATGTTGTTAATGATGGTGGTGGTGTTGTTGACAGTGTGAAATAAATATTGTTGATTCACTTTTTATCATTGTCATTTCACTAATCCAATACTATTAAATCACCTAGGTACTCATTCCACCATACCATGTCCGTAGCCTGGAGCTGTGGTCAGCGGTCTATCTTGCCTATTCTGTACCTTTCTCTCATAGCCAAGACATTGACTGTCCTGTAGATTTACCACATAGTACTTGCTCATTACATTTTCCCTTCAACTTTAGTGACTCTAACCTAGAGATGAAACACTTATCAACACATATAAATTCTTCTAAATCTGATGGTGATTTACTACGTCATAATCTGACTAAAAAATGTGCAACTTTGGATCATGTGATTAAAGATGACAAGGAAAGCGAGGAATTGCACGAATCAAGCAATGGACTTTCATCTACATGTAACGGTGAAGTGGCTGAGAGTACATGTACTGAACAAAATAGTAGTTTGTATTTAAGTACAACTGCAGAGGAAAGAGAAGATGTTGGTATATCACCTGAAGCTAGTAGTCCACAGGAGCTGGTATCTAGTATGACTAGTAGTGCTGCTACAATTGTACAAGGTGATAGTGATAATGAAGAAGCGAGTACTGAAGACAGCGTATCTGATAATATCGCATTTGGAAGGACTCTCAAAGAATTTGGTTCTAATTCTCGCTGTCGGCAAGATTCGTCATCATATGAACATTTAGCTGCTAGTTTAAGTGAATTAAATCATGCAGGAGACAATGATAGCAATCTTGATAATTGTAATAATCCAGACAAGACTTCTAATTCCTCTGAGAAGGATTCTTCTTCTAGTAATATATCAAAAGACAGTTCAACCAAAGAAATATGCATTCAAACTGTTGATAATGAGAAAGCTATTTTTAATCAAGGAACACAAACTAGTGACAGTGTTACAACGTTAAAGCTAACTATGTCGAGTATATATGCACGTTATCTTGATAATGATGGCTTGACATTGATGCAAAATGATGTACAGGACCGCCTGCGACAGATTGAGATGTTATACCAGGAAAGAATGGAGGTTTTACATGCACAGGTACTGGAAGAACGACGTCGAAGGCTTACTGGTGAACTGGGTGTGCATTGTAGAATAGCTGACGATGAAGTGGTGAGTATGAACAAAGAAAAAACACATCATGCAAAAATAAGTGAATGTTATTTACTGAACTGATCATGAGTAAACATGCAGATACCTCCACTGTTACTGCAAAACTATTGAGTAGTGGTTGCACAAATAAGTGAGTAAATCTATGCATCCACAATTACTGCTTGTGCAAAAAGTGATAACTCAAATAACTAATGTACTATGCATCCACATTTGCTCATTGCAAAACAACTGAGTTGTGGTTACTAAAAGAACTTGGTTAATCGATGCGTCTGCAGTTACTAACTGCTAAATCGAATGCGTCCACGGTTACTCATGCAGTTTATCATTTATCTTAGTAAAATTTAAAATTATTTCTTTTTTAAAAAAAGGAGTAGATCGAGTCATTTTCTACTCAGTTATATTTATGTTTCAGTTGCATTTGCAAAGTACATCCACGTTTCAGTTATATGTAGTTGTGAGTGACAGTTTTCCAATCATCTGAGTAAGGTTATTGTTTTCCCATAAAATTATTATCTGATATCAGCTATTGTTTATTGCTTTAGTGTGAACACTAATATTTCCCTTCTGTGTGGCAGTGTTCACTACCAGACTCCACACAGAGTGGTGACCAGCCTCCCTCCCATGGGAGTGGTGACGAATCAAGTTGGATTGAGGTAGAAGAAAGTGATGCAGAACCAACACGTTGGGTCCCAGACCACGCTGTTGCCAACTGTGCTAACTGTGATACTGAGTTCTGGATTGCAAATCGAAGGCACCACTGTAGGTAAGTGTTGACAACTTGCTACACTGCTAAGTAATGGACTGATGGTTAGCAACTCACTGTGAATAGATAGCTTTTAGTAGTAATAACTGCATAAATCGATGCATCCTGAGTTACTTAGTGCATGGCTAGGTATATAAGTACAGTTTCCATCTTAAGTATCCATTAAAGAATCCATTTTTTACCAATTTTGAGTAACTTTTTACACAAACAAATGTGTTATGTTTGTATGGTGTTACAAATTTCATTTTATTGGCTATCATACATATTAAACACCAACACTGCCTATTCTAGTTTACTCGCTAGTTTCTACTTAATATATTATTTTGAAATAGTTGTCCTATAGTTGAGTTGTATATTTTGTTTGTTTTCCAGGAACTGTGGCTTAGTGTTCTGTAGTACGTGTTCCAACCATAACTTACCAGTACCAGATGAACAGCTTTACGATCCAGTAAGAGTTTGTTTGTCTTGTTTTGAGCAGCTTCTCACCATGAAAGAACGAGAAAGGAACGACCGACGGACCAGTGCTGATATGGTGTCGGCAGTAGGATAGTTTCACCTGGATCTATATCAATGTTATTTTTCATCTTACTGTTGTTAGAGAAGTCTGATATAGAATGTTATTATTATCATTTGTTACTAAATTATTACAATTTTATTTTTATTAGATCTGTGATAGGTGGTGGTCAGTTTGATTGGTTTAATTGAATTCGGTTGAGTCTGCTTTGCATATTTCATATTCTACAGTAATTTTCAGTAATCTATGATCTTAGTGATTGCAAGTTGCCTGTTCGAATTAAGAAATGCTAAGTTCCTAGATTATTCAGAATCTTTGTAATAGGCCATTTTCACAATGGCGTCATTATACTAGCTGTATCCAAATGCTTTACCACTTCTTCTATTCTATTTAGATTTTTTACCCCTCTTGTGAATATTTGATTACTGTGCGACTTGCCGTACTGTAGTCACTTACAAAAACGTTTGATAAATTTTTGACATTTTTTCATCTCAATCGGACCAATTACAGACATCAAAGTTTCTAAAGTCTCCCGCCTCTCGATATAAACTTGTACCTGATTGGTTCAGAGATGGAAAAATGTCAAAATAATGTCAATAATTCATCAAAAGTTTTTGTAAGTGACTACGTTAAGGCGAGACTCACAGTAATTGACACTAATTACCCTACAAAAGAAAGAAAGCAAAGCATTCTGGTTTGGGTAGTAAATGGTGATGTAATACAAATGACCCATTTACCCAAAGAAACACAAATAGTAAAAACCCCTATAAGCAGTCACAGAAAAGACCAGTGCTCACTTTATTGGTTTTGGTCACTTATAAGAGGTTAAATCTAAAGTGACAACTGTTTTTTTCTCAATTAGTAGGGTGTGACTGCTCAAAAGTAGGGGGGTGGGGGTGAATAAACCTAGGCGTCTGTTCTGCAGGGTAAGTGTTAAGAGAAAAACAGATTTGTGCAAAAAATTGAATCAAAATTAGTCAAGAACTACTTAGTCAAGGCCTTGTTACTGGTATGACTATAAATAGATAATTAAAACTTAAGGAAAAACTTTAACTATTTTAGGAATATCTATATAAAGAAAACAATACTTAAATATTACAAAATTACACTGCGAGAATGACTGAGTAGTGGTTACTCAAATTACTTTCAGTGTAAATCAATGCAGCCCCAGTTACTCACTGCAAAAAAGACTGGGTATTGTTTGCTCAAATAATAGAGTAAATCAATACATTCACAGTTACTCACTGTAAAACATGACCGAGTAAAAACAAATATCTGAAATAAAATCAAATGCATGCATTCATGACCACAGAAAAAAAAATATTCCCTGTCCCTTTTGGTTTTCCATTTCCTGATATGTCATTGTCCTTTCAAAAAGGTTTTTTCTATTTGTAGTATAGTTACTAGATTATTTGTAAATAGAAAAGTATCAGTAGATCAGGAATATTATTGAAACAAAAGTAATAGGATATTAAACTGTTTTCCGTAAAATATGTTGTACCGATTCATTTTGTAATTTGTTTGTTTGGTTTTTGCCATTTTTTGTTGATTCGTTGATTTTTTTTTGTCATTTTTTAAATACTAATGCTGAACTTAACTCTTTCTTTTGTTATTCCTTTCATTAGTTTGTAAAAATTACAAATACAATGATATTTACTCCCCATAACTAGGATATTTGTACTAATGTTAATAAACAGAACACTATATCCATGAAATAAAATAAAACTGCTACTGTGTAATAGTTCTTATTTAGTCACAGCATTAGTCACTATCAAAGACAACTAAACTTTTGTATTTGATATTTCTGGTTGAGTGATACTGACTAAATAGTCACTATAAAATAAAAAGTAGAGTACAAACACTGAAAGTGTGCAACATAAATACTGCTAAATTATGCAAATTCTTTTCTCTATTTGTTTAATCAACACTTTGGTGGTAAATAGTACAAAGTATTGCACACTTTTAGTGTTTGTACTCTATTAGTACGTAACTATTTTGTTTTTATTTCATGGTTTTAGTGTTTTCGCTCTAACATTCTTGCAATTAGGTATATATTTATTTGTTCAATTGCCCTATTTCATTATGACGTCTGGATGAGTTTTAGTGGGGGATAGAATCACCGAAAACAATGGTATTTTCAACTAAATCTTCTTACTCTTTGAAAATTGATCTTCAAATTATCAAATTTTTATGTATGTTATGTGTCTATGTTTATACTTTCATATTTATGGCATTTTGTTGTCATGTCTTTCCTATCCGTCTAGTAAATGCAATTTTATCATGCATTCTTGTATCGTTGAATCTGTCCCCCACTAGCGACCATGATCCTTAGCGTTAGAACAATAGAATGTTTTGATGTGACATCATAATGAAATGGGACAATTACATAAATTATTTATTTATTCATTCGTTTTTCATTTATATATTTAATCGCTCATTCATTTATTCATTTGCTTGTTTGTTTATTCATTTATTTCATATCTGCAAATGTGTTGAAGCAACGTTGAAGTCACGGCTCTCGGACAAAAACAATTTGTACCGTATCGGTATCACTTCCTCTTTATAGTCTGTTGCAGGTATTATGTATTATTATCCATAATGCATAGCAATCCAACTTGGAGCGGGTCATTATAAACGGCTCATGCTCAGCCATGCTCAGCCATGCTAGCGGCTTCTTGTTGTTTAGTAGGACGTCAGTGGAAAGTAAGGAAATTCGTTACAGGTTTTCCTAAACAGCGATGTAAACCATAAGGTAATTCATTTACTTATTTTAAATAATATATCTGTTGCTAATAGCTCGATCTACGATGATATTGTCTGCACTCAACTCATTTCGGCCGACTTCATTACTTTCACTTTCATATTTGGACCGGGTTTCATTGTCATCAAGAAATGTACCTTAAATTTCGCTACTATAAAGCTCTTTTAAAATATATGTCATGTTTGAAGATAGGAAAAAGCATCTTAACGATCTTACTCTTATAAGTATATTTCTAAGCTTGATTTGTGCGGTTTCTTTCGGAACTGACTAGTACTTCTCACGATCGACCGTATTAAATTTTAATTGCAAATCAAACATTGCTGATTCAGTACGTAGCGTTTGATTGTAGGCAATTAATCACACTGTCTGCATCGTTTTTATGGATGAACAGCACGTGGGTGAAAGCCTAGAATTTTATATGTCAAGCCACAATCTTCAATTGCAAATAGCTGTTATTACAGTTATATGCAAATGATTTCAAACAATGGATTCAAATCGAGGCTTTCGGGCAAACCTATTGTTTTCGCCCGAAAGCCTCGACTTCAACCCATTGTTCAAAATCATTTGCATATAACTGTAATAACAGCTATTAACTATAGCTAATAGCAGGCGATGGTCGACACGCCTCGCAAAGCACGATGGTACTAATTGAACATTTTACTCATTAGCATCTGGATTTCAAAGTGTAAACATCTAAGTTGCTCTGTTATTCAATGGATATTAAACTTCTTCAATATTTTCGACACAAAATATTCCCTATACACATAACCACGTTTTCTGGAAAATCTATAGGGTTGTTGGATCCACAGAGAAGAGCAATTTTATGTGCATAAGATCACAGGCTTACCACACTAGAAATCTGTGGTTTTCAATGAAATTACACGCCGATGACAGTTGAAATTCGCCATCCTCAAAACCTCCTTAAATAGCCCCCAAACTCCAAGAAAATCACACAAAAACGTCCCTTAACTCATAAACTTTTATTATTGATAAAAAATATTACTGACTATAAAGAAAAGATTTCAAACGGGACAATTTTTGAACGTTCAGGCTAGAATATTAAACTTCGAACGAGCCGTTTTAAAAGTTACACAGGAAGCCTAAAAGCCACATATTTCTAGTGTGGTAACCTTCGATACGGCAATATTCATGAACTTCAAGGTCGTTTTTCACCCCTGGGGCCCCATCACATTTTCCTCAAGTTTGCTATCTAAAGAATATGTCTGTGCAAAAAAAAAAAGAAGGATTCTAGCTTTGTTTGCTGTAGGATTGACTTTGTGGGTTACTACTATATTCAGAGTTCTACGACCAAACAAAACAAAACTCACCTCAACAACTGGACAGAGTTTAGGTACTAAAATACTTTATATGTACTTGAGAATCTATCCAGGCAAAATTCATGTATCCACCTTCACATTGCATCGAAAAGTTTTGTATAGATGTTCAAAATAATTTTTTAATGAGCGAAATAAATGACACACTTGGAAAATTTATTTCGCAAAAAACTTCAAAACAGTTCAAGTAAATCGAGCCTTCTCATTGGATGTAAAGGGTCACGTGGAGCATGTCCGATGCCGCCTGAGCTAATAGTCACCATCCTGTCAAAATGTACGAACCCTTATAGAAATGCAGACTAGCTCATAAATATTAGGATTCCTTAGCAAATTGTTTTGAAAACACTTTATGGATGAAACTGGACCTCGAGTCTGCTTGAAATATCAGTCAACCATCTATTTGTGGTCTATTTGTGTGTTGAGCTTTTCAATTGATCCAAATAACTCAGAGTTACTGCAGTTAGCCCATATCACCAGACCATAAATGACGGATGGCAAAATCACACTAAAGTAAAACTTTTCCAATACGCCCCTAGGTAAAAATCTCAATTTTCTCAACAAGTTAAGTTTATTTGCAAAACTCTTTTTTACCTCTATCAAATGTGGTGTCCATGTTAACTTGTCGTCCACGGTTATTCCTAACAAACGTGATTTATTGACCCATTGAATAATGGAATCCCCAATCGTAACTGACGCAATGGGACCAATAATGCTAGACTTGGATATTAGCATAGCCTCGCATTTTTTAGGATGTGGTGTAAGCCTGTTGACGAGGCACCAGTTATAAAGTTCTGTCAGTGCCCTATTCAACTGTGATACCGCTTCGTCCCTGTTGTCTCCTATGCAGTATATTGTAGTATCGTCCGCATACATAAAGGTTTCACCTGAAGTCACAGAGGATGGCAAATCATTAGTAAAAAGTGTGAATAAAGTCGGTCCCAAGACCGAGCCCTGCGGAATGCCGACTTGAACTGGCAGAATATCCGACTCAGCGCCGTTGACAACCACGTATTGATGCCTGTTGTTGAGATAACTGTTTAGCCAATTAAGTAGGGATTCAGAAATTCCAAAATTCCTCTTTAACTTTGTGATCAGAAGTGAATGTTGTACGCAATCAAACGCTTTTTTAAAGTCTATGAATGCAACTGCAATGGCTTTTGCTGTATCAACCTCTTTTCTCCATAGTTCTGTCAGGTGTATTAGTAATAACTCGGTAGAGTACCCCTTGCGATATGCCCACTGTCTGTCCGCATGCCAGCGGGCTAAAAAAATTTCCTGCATGGACCAAATCACCCACCCCCCCTCAAAAGTCAAATGGTCCACCCCTTACCTTCCTTGTTTGTTGTCTCATTTCAGCTCACGTGATGCTACCCTTGGGAGTTTATTCTTTCACATATAAATGATGTAACAAGTTCATCATCAAAGAAAATTCTCAAGGGAGTGTCACTAGGTATGAAATAGGTAATTTGCATACAGAGGTTAAGAATGTGTACATAATGCTATACTGAATGAGCTGAATAAATCGTTTACCAATTTCACTCCAACACTTAAGTTAAACACAAGTTGTCCACTGAGTTAGTGGTCATGTTGTGTTGTTAAAGGTGTTTACTCACGTAACATATAATAAATCTTGGGGTTGCTTTGACATCTAATTGGCACAGGAATATATGTTCTGTGTAGAAGAAGGAACTGAAAAGCTTTTAGTGCTAGAAGGAACTGAAAAGCTTTTAGTGCTATTTACAGCTACCCAAGCAAGAAAACAATGACGATAAACGATATGAATTAAAAAAACTTAAACAGGAGTCATCTTTGATGGTTATCGGACAAGGCCGACTTCGAACATGTGTGATCATTCTAATCTCCCCTATATGCTACAATGAATAGTTTTTTTTATATTTTATTTTATTCCATTTTTTTTGTGTGTGTATTTTTTTAATATATTTTTTTCTTTTCGTTAATTATTTTTCTTCTACAATTTGCAGATATGCCTTTAGCCAAGGAGTATTCATTAGAACAGTTCAACTACTTCAAGGTATGCCATTTGGTAGCAACGATCATCCCTGAAAAGCTTCGTATTGTATTCAAACACGAGTGGGATGTACGATATGGTGCGTTGCACGGCTGCTGGAATGATACTGCCAAAAATGGAATTGATTTCTACTCATTGACAACATCGGGAGAAAAGAACCACAAGACAAAAGAGCTCAATGTTATCAGAAATGGCAACACGATGGAGTGGGACAGTACATGTCTTATCTATGCTATCCGTTATTCGAATTGCATTGGCAAGAGTCTGGATCCAATAGTCAGGAAAAGCATCAATACCTTAAGAACGATTCGAAACGATTATTTTGCACATTCCAAAGATGGCATGATCAAAGAAGCTGACTTTCAGAGTTCCATTGAAGATGTTATCACCGCCTTTAAAGATCTAAAGATTGACACATCAATCGTCGAGGAAATAAAAAACCAAAAAGATTTCCCGACAGAATATCTTCGTGACATCCAGAACCAACTGGATGAAGAAAGGAGAAAGAACAAAGAGGCTCAATCCTTTTTTGTCCTTCCATCCAACCCGTCTCATGAGACGATTTATCGTCTTAAAGAAATCTCTGAAATTTACAGTGAGTTTGAGATTCTGAGAAACAACAACAAAGAAAAAGTCACTGTCACCTACCTAAGTGGTAATCCTGGTTGTGGTAAGAGTGAGCTAGCAAGACAGATTGGTGAGAAGTACTTTGATGAGTTTGACATAGATGCGAAGTGTGTGATGACACTGGACGCATCCAGTCCTGATACTTTGTTGTCCTCGTACATTGAATTTGCTAGTTATCTGCAGTGTAGCGATACTTCTATCAATGAAATAGTCACCTTGCAAAAAAGCAATGAAGTTAAGATCATTCGTCTTCAAAAGGAGTTAATCAATCGTGGATTGCTAAGGTATTCATCATGGCTTATGATTGTTGACAATGTGGAGGACGTCCAGCTGGTGTCGAAGTTCATCCCTCATGCTGGACAGATAGGCAAGGGGCACATCTTAATTACCACACAGGATATTCAATCAATTCCAGCACCTACTTCACACTCAAACCACTTTCCACTGAGCGAAGGTATGCAACCAGATGATGCTGCGGACATCTTGTCTACTATATCAAAGGTAGTTGATAACAAGCATATTTTACTCAGAGTGGCCAAGGCGGTCAGCTTTCAGCCACTGGCGTTGGCATGCGCTGCTATGTGGATGCAAGATGCAGTTATCAATGACAACACAACCAAGTGGACAACATTTCTTCATAGATTTTACGAAGGGAGTCATGAGAAAACGGAACATGTTTATGAAAAAAAAAGTTTGCACTATACAAAAACAATGACAGAAGCTAGCAAGATGGCCATAGAAGTGAAAGTTGCAGGCAGTCTAATCATGAAGTATGTATTTCAGTTTTTATCAACAATTGGTCCAGAGCGCATCCCAATGGAGTATATTGTGAACTATGTTATGATGTATTTACCAGAAGAGGACCGGCATTGTATTGCATCTGAAATCCGATCGTCTTCACTTATTCAAGCTTCAGAAGAGAATTCCATTTTAATGGTTCGGGTACATCAAATCATCCATCACACTCTACAGGTCATGCATCAGAATGAAACGAGAGATTTAGCCTTTTGGATAAACATACTCAAAGTTTTTGCCTTTAAAAACTACTATTGTGAAAAACGAGCTTCAGACAATGTCCAACCAATTCCATCATTAGTCATACACTTGTCCAGTGTTATTAATCACGTAATACTATATTTTAAAGAACACAAAATAGACTCTTGGCAAGAAAGATTGTCCTATTTTATAACGCACTTTAACACAAGTGTTCTGACAGCACAATACCAGGAAGTGTCATGCTGTCTTATGGACCTAGTCAGTTATGATAGTATCGTGATCTTACAATCATCTGACAATATCTTCCAACAATTTCTACATCATATTCCCTTATCTGACCAAATTCCACTTTTTTTGAGCTGGAATGCAATTAAACTGTCGTTAGACCTACGAAATCGAGGTCAGTGTGTACTTGCTAGAAATCTTTTGCAGAATACACTGTCCATACCAAGCTTTCCCCCATTAGGTGCAGTTATGTTGTCTTACTTTGCGATAATCGTCACAGAACTTGGTCAATATGAATATGCCAAGGACATTTCTGTGAATGTACTGAATATTAGTCAAAGCCTATCGGATGAAGCTAAATATTCTGTATGCATGCCACACATCCTGCCTATCATCCTCAATCACTATGGCGTTGTTTTACTAGGCCTGGGGAAATATAAACAAGCCAAAATGCTTTTCCGTGAGGTTCTGAACTTTCTAAACAAAGTTTTCCAAGTTAACTCCACAATTTTAAGTAACTATGGCTTAGTGTTACAAGAGCTTGGGGAATATGATCAGGCCTTAGAAGTTTTGGACAAGGCCCTGGCGATAAAGGAAAGCAGAGAATGGAAAGATGTTAGAAGTTTGGCAGCCACCTTAAGAATTCGTGCATTAGTCTTGCAAGGTCTTGGTCAATATCACGATGCTAAGACACAATTAGAACGAGCTATAGCCATCCAAGAAAATGAAGAAAGTGCATACGATAACAATAATAACCCTTGGTTGGCCAGGATGTGGAGGAACCTTGCATCAGTCCTTCAAGATCTTGGTGAATATTTACAGGCCAAAGATCTTTTGGAAAGAGCTCAGGCCATTGAAGAAAGCATATGCCATCCAAATTTGGCTTCAACGTTGAGCAGTCTTGCGTCTGTCTTACACGACCTTGGCAAATATGACCAAGCAGAAACTTTCTTGACAAGGGCCATTGACATCCAAGAACATACTTTTAAAAATGACCATCCAAATATGGCTGTCACTCTATGCATCCTTGCTTCAGTGTCGCAAAGACTTGGCAAGTCTGAGAAGGCAAAGTCCCACTTGGAAAAGGCAATAGAAATTCAAAAGGAAACGTTTGATGATAGTCATCCTAGAATAGCCACCACCTTTACCATCTATAAATCAGTTCTACACGATATTGGACAATATGAAGAGACAAAGGGACACTTGGAGAGGGAGTTAGCCGACCAGGAACATGTCAATCAAAAACGCGAACATGTACAATCCATTGGCTCTGTCTTACAAGATGTGGGTGATTTTATACATGCATGGGGTCTTTTAGAAAGAGCTCTTGCTATCCAAGAGAAAGAATTGTATGTCATTGAAGAGACTCCTTATTTGGCTTCTACGTTAAGTATTCTTAAATTGGTATCACAGAATCTTGGTGATTATGGCCAGGCATAGACTCTCTTAATTGAACAAAACACCTGCAATGGAAGCCACCCAAGTTGGGCAAAAACCTTGTCATACTAGAATCGAAGTTATAACAAAGTCTGAGGTGGAATACTGATGCTAACAAAAACTCTGCATGACTGAGACTGAGCAATAAACAGTCAATTGATCAATTGTAATCAATTGATAATGAAGAAGCGAGTACTGAAGACAGCATATCTGAAACTATCGCATTTGGAAGGACTCTCAAAGAATTTGGTTCTAATTCTTGCTATCGCAAAGACTTGTCGTCATATGAACATTTAGCCGCTAGTTTAAGCAAATTAAATCATGCAGGAGACAATGATAGCAATCTTGATAACTGTAAATAATCCAGACAAGACTTCTAATTCCTCTGAGAAGTATTCTTCATCTAGTAATATATCAAAAGACAGCTCAACCAAAGAAATATGCATTCAAAATGTTGATAATCAGAAAGCTATTACTAATCAAGGAACACAAACTAGTGACAGTGTTACAACATATTAAAGCTAACAATGTCGAATATATATGTATGTTATCTTGATAAAGATGGCTTGACATTGATGCATAATGATGTACAGGACCACCTGTGACAGATTGAGATGTTATACCAGGAAAGAATGGAGGTTTTACATGCACAGGTACTGGAAGAACGATGTTGAAGGCTTACTGGTGAACTTGGTGTGCCTTGAAGGATAGCTGACGATGAAGTGGTGAGTATGTAGTAAAAACACATCGTGCAAATTTAAAACAAAAACATTCACAGTTATTAACTGCAATTCCACTGAGTAGTGGTTACTCAAATAAATGAGCTAATCGAGGCTTCCATAGTTAGTCTTTGCAATTCCACTGAGTAGTGGTTACTCAAATAACTGGTCAGAACTAGGTATGCATCCACAATTACTCTTTGCAAAACTCCGGATTGAGTATAATATAGTGGTTACTCAAATAACTGGGTATAAAATAGAGTTTGTATTTACTCACTGCTAAACCGAATTATTAGTGGTCAATCCATGCAGAGGTCATTTCTTACTCATCAGTTTGAGTAATTATACTATTGGGATGTTTTTCCAGCTTATACACCCATAATTTAGTTGCATGTAGTACTGTGTGTGACACATAGTAGGGTTATTGTCCCCCTTTTAAAAAAAAATCATTTCTTGCTTGTGTTTTCAAGTACAAAGCTGAAATTTGGATCGATATTCATATTTGGGCTGATCAATAGTTTAGCGGTGAAAATGGTGACATAAAGTGGTCATGTGACCATTAAGGAGGCTCGAAATGGTTTTTTGAGCGAGCACGCAATATCGCCAATTTTACAAGACCCCTCTTACGCGTACAAAATGTATTTTTATTAATAACAACACAATGAAATGGTAGATTTTTTTATTTTTTGGCAATTTGTTCCAATTAAGGTTTAGATTTAGTAGATCCATTTTAAGAAAAATCTGTAATGAAAAACCATTTATATCTAGAAAAAATCATTTTTTTAATATTTTAAAGGTTTCGCATTACAGATTTTTTTTATTTTTCCTCAGTTGCAAGAACAGGTAGGGAACTAGACATGTACAAGTTTAAAAAAACTTTCACCTAAAGGATTTGGAGATGTCAGCTTTGATAAAGGAATTTCAGGTCCTTTTTGCAGCAGCCTGCTGTTGTCATGACAATGTCAAACGCAATAATTTAAAAAAAAATGATATCCTAGATCCATAAGCTTTAAAATGATATATTGGTTACTATTTTGCAGAATATTAAAAAGTATGTGAAAACAATGCATTTTTGAAGGTCTTTCGAAATCCGCCTCATTTGGTTGTCCATCATACAAGGTATGCCAGTTATAAGGCAAAACAGGTCACGTGACCTAAGGTTAAATTAACAATTATTAAGATTTCTCCAAATCAGACAATGAATGAAATCCAAACGAAGGGCATTGAGAGAGAGAAGCATGAATACAATGTTTTAACATAGTTTTTACTTTTAAAGAAAATGTTGCTAACCGGCCCAAATCTTTCAAGAACCCAATTGTGAACAGAAAACCAAATTTCAGCTTTGTGCATTAAAGACTGAAGGTCAGAAATCATTTTTTAAAGATTTCCGAAAATGCCAGGCCTTAACATGCTTGAGATCCCCCCCCCCCCCCCCCAAAAAAAAAACTGCAATCTAATACTAAAATAACTGAGTGATTTTGTACAATGATATTATTTGATATCAGCTATTGTTTATTGCTTTAGTGCAAACACTAATATTTCCCATCTGTGTGGCAGTGTTCGCTACCAGACTCCACACAGAGTGGTGACCAGCCTCCCTCGCATGGGAGTGGTGATGAATCAAGTTGGATCGAGGTAGAAGAAAGTGATGCAGAACCAACACGTTGGGTCCCAGACCACGCTATTGCCAACTGTGCTAATTGTGAAACTGAGTTCTGGATTGCAAATCGAAGGCACCACTGTAGGTAAGTGTTGAAAACTTGCTACACTGCTAAGGAATTGACTGATGGTTAGCTAACTCACTGTGAGTAGATATTATAGCTTTTAGTAGTAATAACTGCATAAATCGGTGCATTCTGAGTAACTGTATCTTCAAGAGAACATCTATTAAGTAATGCATGGTCATTGGCCTTTTCCAAAATGAGTAAAGAACTGGGTACTAGTTTCCCTAACTAATGTAATTAAAAAATAAATAATATCAAAGAGCAGATCAAGATATGTAAGATTCCTGAGATTTGGTACTTTTGGTTGGATATTGAGTGAGTTACAGCCATTTAAAACTGCCCAAAATTACAAAGGAATGCATGGATTGGTTTTATTCTATTTTTAGGCATTTTTATGAGGCTGTATCTTGGTCAGAATACAACCAAATGCAACCTTAGTCAGGATCTTGCATATCTTGATCTGCTCTATTTAATTGTGACTTTCATTTCTTAATTACATTAATTAGGAAACTAGCACCCAGTCTTGTACTCGTTTTGGAAAAGGCCAATTGAGAAAACTTTCAATCAATAAATCTATAAGCATTATGAAGGTATGTAAGTAAGGTTTCCACCTAAAGTATCCAGTAAATAATCCATTTTTTCCAATTTTGAGTAACTTTTTACACAAACAAATGTGTGTTATTTTTTTATGGTGTAACAAATTTCATTTTATTGGTTATTGTACATATTAATCAACACCAACACTGCCTATTCTAGTTTACTCGCTAAATTCTACTATATTATTTTGAAATAGTCATCCTATAGTTGAGTTGTATATTTTGTTTGTTTTCCAGGAACTGTGGCTTAGTGTTCTGTAGTACGTGTTCCAACCATAACTTACCAGTACCAGATGAACAGCTTTACGATCCAGTAGTAGTTTGTTTGTCTTGTTGTAATAGGTCATTTACATGATGCAGTTATTATATTATAATACCTGTATCAAAATGCTTTACGACTTCCTTCTATTTTATTCAGATTTTTACCCCTCTTGTGAATATTTGAACTGGCACTAATTATCCTTCAAAAAAAAAGAAGGCAAAGCATTCTGGTTTGGGTAGTAAATGGTGATGAAATACAAATGACCCATTTGACCCCCAAAAGATAGTAAAAAACCCTATAAGCAGTCACAGAATTAACCAGTGCATGCTTTATTGGTTTAGATCATTTATAAGAGGTTAAATCTAATGTGACACCTTTTTTTTTTTTTTTTTTCAATTAATAGGGTACATGACCGCTCAAAAGTAGGGGGGAGGGAATGAATAAACCTACATGTCTGTTCTACAGGGTAAGTGCATGTTAAGAGCAAAATGTATTTGTGGAAAAAATTTAAACAAAATTAGTCATGAACCAGGGGGGGGGGACTCCCTTCAAAAATGGATAAGGGTGCTCGATGAACAGCTTTGAAAATGACCCTAGAAGGTAAGCATAAATTAACTCATATACTGATTTCAGACCCTAAAAGGTACGAACTCATTTAAATTGTTTTTTAATATGTATAATCTTAAGTTAGAAAACTGATCCTAAAAAGTGGGTCTTATTTTCGACCTGTCGGGAACCCCTATCCATTTTCTAAGGGAGTCCCCCCCCCCCCCCCCCCCCAGGGTCATGAACTACTTAGTCAAGGCCTTGTTTCTGGTATGACTATAAATAGATAATTATAACTTAAGGATAAACTATTTTAGGGAAAGCTATATAAAGAAAACAAAATTACATTGCAAGAATGACTGAGTAGTGTTTATTTCGATAATAGAGTAAATCAATACATTCACAGTTACTCACTGTAAAACATGACCGAGTAAAAACAAATATCTGAAATAAAATCAAATGCATGCATTCATGACCATTAAAAAAAATATTCCCTGTCCCTTTTGGTTTTCCATTTCCCGATATGTCATTGTTCTTTTCAAAAAGGTTTTTTCTATTTGTAGTATAGTTACTAGATTATTTGTAAATAGAAAAGTATAAGTAGATCAGGAATATTATTGAAACAAAAGTAATAGGATATTAAACTGTTTTCCTAAAAATATGTTTTGTACTGATTCATGTTGTAATTGTTTGTTTGGTTTTTGCCATTGTTTTGTTTATCCATTGATTTTTGTCCTTCATATTTTACTGTGCGACTCGCCAGTACTGTAGTCACTTACAAAAACTTTTGATGTCAGAATTTTTGACATTATTTTGACATTTTCCCATTATATTGACAGGCAGAGACTTAAGAAACTTTGATGTTGGTGATTTGTCGATTGAGACGAAAAAATGTCAAAATAATGTCAACACTTATTTAATAGTTTTTGTAAGTGACTATGGTAGAGTAAACGCACTTAATCCATGAAACATAAATAGTACAAAATAGGTGCTAAATTAAGCTAATTCCTTTGTTCTCTATTGTCTCATCAACACTTTTTAGCAGTAATTAGTAATATTTGTTTCCCGGATTTAGTACGTCTACTCTATGGCGAGTCGCACAGTAAATACTAATGCTAATTAATACACCTAATTACAAGAACGTTTTCCAGACTTTTGTAATTTAGTGGGAAAGGAATTGAAGACAAAAGAAGATCACTCAATCTAAACTCTTTCTATTCTTTTGACATTCCATTCTTTTTTAATTACAAATAGAGTTCTTTTTTCATGTGTCAACATTTTTGCAATTAGGTATATATCTATTTATTTATTAACATATATTTATATTTTTATTTACTTATTTATTTATCTATTTATTTATCTTTTTATTTATTTATCTATTTATTTATCTATTTATTTATCTTTTTATTTATTTATCTATTTATTTATTTATTTATCTATTTCTTTCTTTCTTTCTTTATCTATTTATTCATTTATTCATTTTTTTTTTTATTTTTTTTTTTTATTTATTTATTTATTTATTTATTTATTTATTTATTTATTTATTTATTTATTTATGTCAATGGCTGTCATAAAAGTTATATAGCAAATGTGTTCAAACAACATGGATTCTCCCTGAAGCCTCGGCCTGAATCCATTCGAAATCAGTTGTATATGTACCTGTAATATCATGAGCTATTTATTCATTTTTTACCCTGCGAGCAGAGTCTCCTTTGCCTTCCCCCACGAGAGCGGGGAAGGCAAAGGAGACTTTGCTCGCAGGGTATTCATTTTTATCTTTTACTGGTACCGTATCACGTCGTCTTTAATAGTCTCATGCATCCATAACAATCGTCACGCAATCGGGGAAATATCGTACGACCTGTGACGTATTATGTGTGCATCCACAATGCATAGCAATCCAACCTGTATCCGGTCATTCAGGATCGGACTCTGCTTCTTCTCGGTCTTGTTTTGAAGGACGTTGTCAGTGGAAAGTAAGCACATTGGTCACTGGTTGTACCCTTAAAACGATGTAAACCATAAGGTAAGTCATTTACTTATTACAAATGATACCTCTGTTGCTAATTAATAGCTCGATCTACGATGATATTGTCTGCGCTCATTTCATCAAGAAGTGTTAATAATGTGTTGGTACCTATTCTCGGGCACCAAAGCAAATGACACGAAAATAATGCAATTCTGTTGTTTGTTTGTTTTTTACTTTTTTTGTGTAAAGATATTATTTCGCAGACAGACATTTGAGCGAAGTTTATTCATGCACTCGGAGTACCTATTCTCGGGCGCCGAACCCATAATTCTTGGTTTTCACGTGACGTCATCAATTTTTTTATTTCGGAAATATTAGTTATATTTACTTCTGGCAGTAATACTCTTTAGAACTCCCCTGAACGAACATTTATGCCAAATCTTGTGTCTTTGTTGTGGTTTGGTATGGAAATATAAGCGAGACAAATTGTGTCACGCAACTCTAGTCACGCATCTTTAGTAATAATAATAATAATAATAATAATAATAATAATAATAATAATAATAATAATAATAATAATAATAATAATAATAATAATAATAATAATAATATAATAATAATTTTATTTCTCTAGCGCATTCCATCTCAATGCTCTTACAAATATCAATAACAGAATATGTACATATAAAAAAATGGATTTTAAGACATTGTTCATAAACTTTGTTCAAATAAATAGGTTTTCAGCATCTTCTTGAAAACGTCTACAGATGGTATAGTAGTTGTATAGTATAGTAGATAGTATAGTATATGGACAGATAGTAGTCGAAAATCAAGCTAGATTCATGTCCGTTTAGTATTTATCGATGTTTGAATGAGCTCAAAAAATTAGAATTATCTTAGAATTATCATTAGAAAGCTAAATTACTGGCATTTTTGACCTAAATTTAAGGAATTTTGTTTTTTTTGCAAAGTTCGGCTTTTGGCCGCCATGGTGGTGTTGCTCAAAAGGACACCAACATGGCGGGGCCATACATTTCACTGTAATCAATGCGCATATTCACTGGCTTCGTATTCGGTCACAATTAGTCCATTTAAGCTCAAATTTGAGCAAATCATAAATTGGTCATCTGGCTTTAAGCTTATGTGGCCTAGGTTGCTATTTGCATCGCAGAAAAGATCTGGTTAATGGTATAATCAACACAACCGGAATTGCTTTTGCCATACATTTCTTACTAAAAATCTTTAGTAATATTTGACTATAACTCTGCCAATATTCATTCTTTGGACCTCATATTTGCTAACACTGATAAATAAAGAATGTGCTTAATGAATTCAGTGATTGTTTACAGTTTAAGTGACAATTTAACTTTCAATATGGTCACATGATAGGTGAAAACCAAGAATAGTTAATTTCGATTGTAGGCAATTAAATATTAAACTGTATCGTAATTACGGATGAACAGCAGCGTATTTATAGTTATATATGTCAAACCACAATGTTCAATTGCAAGTTAAATATAGCCTATAGTCAGGAACTGAATTTTATTATTTGTCTGTGAAAATGTACGTCGAACACTTATAAAAATACATTATAATTATATGCAGACTACAGCCCATAAATATTAGGATTCCTTAGCAATTTTTTTAAAACATGTGCCTGACTCTTCATGGATGAAAGAAGAACAACTGGGACTTGTGGTAGGCAGCGTAAAAGTGTAAGCATAGCAGAAGTCTCCTTATTACTGGGCTACCTGTGGTAAACCAGTCTTAAAGTTTTGTTTTTTTTGCCTTCGCCGTCGTCATCGTTTCCGACCAGACAAAATGGAGAATAGGACCATAGTACTCTGATATCCCTTGCTGGTGTACTATAGCCTCAACACCACGATAAAGCTGATAGAACATGATCTCATCAGACAGACCTTTGATGGTGCCTTCATTGACACTGTCATGGTTTTGCCAGATAAGATCAAATGGGAACCTGTTGGCTATATTTTTTGGACTTATGATCACCAAGACATTCCTTATCATTAGGTGCAGTACTTAAGAGTTGACTTTTTTGAAAAAGACTGAAATATCTTAGCCGGAATCTGTTCGCAACTCGGTCTGCCTTGAGTGATCGAGTAACACAAAACAGAAGTTGTGCCAGGAAAACTGTATTCGCTACGGCATATTATGTAGCATTTCCAAACAGAAATCTGGAGTTAGCATTAATTAATGTGCAAAATTTTCTTCACAATGTCAGAGAATGTGGCTTTCTTCACGAAACCAATCGACCTCAACACGGCCTGTCTGAAAACTACTCTCAACAGCCCAAATTGCCTCAAAAATGACAAAAATTGCCTTAGTCTTTATCTCTTATATTTATCTTTCTTATTCTTACGTTTAATTTTCGAGAACAACTTCATAAATCTCTGAGACAGTTTTCAAACCTTTAGGATACTGAAATTTGAGCCTCCACTCCCATAGTGGTGCTTTGGGGGGAGGGGAGGGGGTGAAATGTCAACACTTGGTGACACAGGGATCCCGGTACATAGAATGTCATGCAGGTTTCTGAAGAAGCCCCGAAATCACACAAATTGCCTCTGTAACTGCCCACCATATATTTGTGATATTAATTTCTGAAGAACAACTTGATAAATAATGTTTTTGAGACTTAGTTTTCGAACACTTCGCAACACAGGAATCCTGGTACATAGAAACAACTGCCACAACCTGGTAGCCCAGTTAACCCTGGTACCCAGGATTTAGATATTTTTAGAATACCTTCATAATAAAGTGTTCTTGATGACAGCTAGGGGTGGGTCATGTTTTAATAAAATAAATATTAATTATAATATTTTGCACAATATGATCGCTTTAGTTAGTGGTTCACTTGTTCTATCAATTCTTGAAATGCAGTTATGTATATCCAAAAAGAGATATACCATTTGAGTCTTTTTCCACTGTTTTTGGTGAACTGTTGATAGTTTTCTAAAAGCAGGCCTTCCAAAAAGATACTTTGAACAATTACTCACAAGTTGATAATCCTCCTAATTAATTTCAAAGACTTTTTTCACTCAGCAATGCTTTAAAAATACCAAAAAAAACTTCCCTTCAAAATGGCCGATTTTCCTCCAAAAGTAACACCCAAATGGCTTCTTTAAATCTGTGAATTGAATTGTGTTCGCTGTATAAGTGGAATACAGTTACATGGTTGAGAGAGATATCATATGCCCTTGGCGGGAATTGAACCCCACCATTCTGCTGGATACACGGCCAGACAATGTAATATAGGACAACTGTGGGGGTCCCAGGGCAAGGTAAATTTCAACACAGACTGCTAATGAAAAAGCAAAATTGAGGTGAATAGTCATAGATACAGATACCAAAACCATGGGGTTCAATCCCAGCCAAGGGCATATAATATTTTTCTCATGCACATGTAATATCGCCCTGGGACCCCCACAGTTGCCCTAAACTACATTGTTTGTATGCGTATCCAGCGTGGTTGGTCCTTGTGGAGTAGTGGTTAACACATCGAACTAGCAAGCCAAAGCTGTTGGGTTCAATTCCCGCCAAGGGCATATAATATTTTTTTCACATCTCTGTATTTCTTTAAATCTTTGATGTTATTGGTAAAAAAAAACATGATTGCAGATTGCAGGATTCGCTAGTGATTGGCATGTAAGCTGTTGTGGTGTCCCTGCCTTCATATGAAAGAAAAAACTAATGAAATAAATAAAATAAGGAGAAAATTCAAAACTACCAAACAACATCCCTCGATCATATTTTCTGGTTTATTAAAAATTTATTTTATATTGTTTCATTTCATTTTAGTGTTTTTGTTTTCTTTTTTTGTGTGTGTTTTGTTTTGTTTTAGTTAATTTTCTTATGTTATTTGCAGAAAATTATTAATTATATTTTGTGTGCAATTTTCAGATATGGCTTTATCCAAGGAGTTTTCATCAGAACAGTTGAACTACTTCAGGATATGCCATGTGGCAGCAACGATCATCCCTGAAAAGCTTCGTATTGTATTCAAACACGAGTGGGATGTACAATATGGTGCGTCACACGGCATCTGGAATGATACCATCAAAAATGGAATTGATTTCTACTCATTGACAACACCGGGAGAAAAGAACCACAAGACAACAGAGCTCAATGTTATCAAAAATGGCAACACGATGGAGTGGGACAGTACATGTCTTATCTATTCTATCCTTTTTTCGAATTGCATTGGCAATAGTCTAGATCCCACAGTCAAGAAAAGTGTTGATACCTTGAGAGCATTTCGGAACAATTATTTCGCACACCCCAAAGACGACATTACAGAAGCTGACTTTCAGAGTTCCATTCAAGATGTTATCACCGCATTTACAGATCTAAAGATTGACACGTCAATCATCGAGGAAATAAAAAAACAAAAAGATTTCCGAACAGAATATCTTCGTAAAATCCAGAACCAACTGGACGAAGAACGTAGAAAGAAGAAAGAGGTTCGATCCTTTTGTATCCTTCCGCCCAAACCGTCTCATGAGACGATTGACCGTGTTTCAGCAGTATCTGAACTTTACAGTAGATTTGAGACACTGAAATTCAGCTACAAAGAAAAAGTAACTTTCTCTTACATAATGGGCATACCTGGATGTGGCAAGAGTGAGCTAGCAAGACAAATTGGTCAGAAGTACTTTGATGAGTTTGACGCAGATACGAAGTGTGTGATGACACTTGACGCATCCAGTCCTGATAGTTTGTTGTACTCGTACAATGAATTTGCTAGTTATCTGCAGTGTAGCGATACTTCTATCAGTGAAATAGCCACCTTGCAAAAAAGCGACGAAGATAAGATCATTCGCCTTCAAAAAGAGTTTATCAATCGTGGATTGCTAAGGTATTCATCATGGCTTATAATTATTGACAACATGGAGGACTTCAACTTGGTGTCAAAGCTCATCCATCATGCTGGAGAGACAGGCAAGGGGCACATCTTTATTAATACCACGGCACAAGAATGTTTATCTGATAATACATACTCCACCTATTTTAGATACGAAGGTATGATACCAGATGTTGCTGTGAACACCTTGTCTACTATATCAAAGGTAGTTGGTGACAAGCGCATTTTACTCAGAGTGGCCAAGGCGGTAGGTTTTCAGCCATTGGCACTTGCATGCGCTGCTATGTGGATGCAAGATGTGGCAACCAATGACAAAACAGCCAACTGGACAACATTTCTTCAAAGATTTTACCAAGGGAGTAAGCAAGAGAAAAAGGAAAAATGTTTGTACTATCAAAAAGCAATGACAGAAGCTAGCAAGATGGCCCTAGAAGTGAAGGTTGCAGGCAGTGAAATCATGAAGTATGTATTTCAGTGTTTATCAACAATTGGTCCAGAGCGCATTCCAATGGAGTATATTGTGAACTATGTTATGATGTATTTACCAGACGAGGACCGACATTCTATTGCATCTGAAATCCGATCGTCCTCACTGATACTAGTTTCAGAAGAGAATTCCATTTTAATGGTTCGGGTACATCAAATCATCCATCACACTCTACAGGTCATGCATCAGAATGAAACGAGAGTTGTCCAGTATCACAACTAAACTCAAGTTGTAAAAGACATGCATTTACTAGTTGAGTCTATTGGTAAATATAAACCACAGGGCTCCCATATTATTACACTTTACCTGAAGGTGGGTTGCTTAGCACCATTATAAGTGTAAGGAATGCTTCACACTCATGTATATACAAATTGAATCTAATGAAACAACTTGTTTATACTACTAGTATACGTTCATGGGTGTTACGGGTAGAGTAAAGTGACAAGACGTACTACCGGTATCTGCTCAAAATCAACTGCTTTATTAAAGTATTCTTACTCATTTATACTTTTATCTTATTTTTTCCTATGAATATATATAGGTTATGTAACCCTATTGTATTACTGGTAATCCTAATGTTATTGTTTCCTAGTGAATATAGGTTATGTAACCCTATTGTATTACTGGTAATCCTAATGTTATTGTTTCCTAGTGACTAGGTTAATGTTACCCTATTGTATTACTGGTAATCCTAATGTTGTTGTTTCCTAGTGAATATAGGTTATGTAACCCTATTATATTACTGGTTTCTTAGTGAATATAGGTTATGTAACCCTATTATATTAAGAGTGAATGGTCTGATCCCAGGTGTAATCGATGTAGATGAGGCATGATCGTCCGGGGTGGTGTAGTCTTGAGAAAGACTGATGGTGTTGATGTCTGACGTTTCGACAACCTGAGCGGAAGTCATCTTCAGAGTAAAGAAAATGAAAAGACAGCGGTGTTATTTATGTGTCTGGTTCGTCGGTAATGTTGTTGTTGATGCGTGGGTAGGTGTTAGTCATTGTTTTAGCGGAAAGCTTGAAGTCGTTAATGAGTCTATTGTAGGAAGCCGGTAGTGTTATGCAACGGTTAAGTGGCTTTTGTTCTAAGCCGGTGTACCAGCTTTCAAGTAGTCGGCGTTGGTGATAGTTAGTGCAATGTGTAATGGAGGCGGCAGAGTCCCAGTTAATGTAGTGGCCTAGTGAATATAGGTTATGTAACCCTATTGTATTACTGGTAATCCTAATGTTATTGTTTCCTAGTGAATATAGGTTATGTAACCCTATTATATTACTGGTAATCCTAATGTTATTGTTTCCTAATGAATATAGGTTATGTAACCCTATTATATTACTGGTAATCCTAATGTTATTGTTTCCTAGTGAATATAGGTTATGTAACCCTATTATATTACTGGTAATCCTAATGTTATTGTTTCCTAGTGAATATAGGTTATGTAACCCTATTATATTACTGGTAATCCTAATGTTATTGTTTCCTAGTGAATATAGGTTATGTGAACCTATTATATTACTGTTAATCCTAAGGTTATTGTTTCTTAGTGAATATAGGTTATGTAACCCTATTGTATTACTGGTAATCCTAATGTTATTGTTACGTAGTGAATATAGGTTATGTAACCCTAGCGCGCGCCCTATTATATTGCTGGTAATCCTAATGTTGTTGTTTCTTAGTGAATATAGGTTATGTAACCCTAGCGCGCGCCCTATTATATTACTGATAATCCTATAGTGTTACTATTTCTTAGTGAATATAGGTTATGTAACCCTATTATATTACTGGTAATCCTAATGTTATTGTTTCTTAGTGAATATAGGTTATGTAACCCTATTATATTACTGCCAACCCTAATGAATCTAGCTCTGTATAATTGCTCTACAATTGAATCTAATGGAACAACTTGTACTACTAGTATACGTGCATTGAGCTATTGAGGAAATGTTATTGATGATGGGGTTCCTGTTTATACTTACAGATGTTAGAATTCACTTGATAATTCATAAAGGTACCCTTAAGGTTCACTAGTGTTACAAGTTGTACTACTAGTAAATGCAAAAGACAACTTGTGTATCTAAGGGACCGTTCATTTTTTACCAGGGAAGGTGCGTTTTCCTTGGTAGCCCTTTAAAAAAAACTGCTTCCCCTCTCTTTTGCTGCAAAAAAAATCTGACCCCCCCCCTACTGCTATCAAATTCAATTCATGCCCCCCCCCCCCCCCAAAAAAAAAACACACACACACACAAACCTGTAAACCCTTTATTTCATGTACGTTTCGCCAACTAATAAAAATAATAAAAAAATATCTTGCATTAAATTGATGTATTTTTTTATGGCCCCCCCTCTTTTGACTCAAAAAAAAATTTGCCCACCCCCCTCTAGAGCCTGTTTTTTTTTTCCTGACCCCCCCCCCCCCCCCAATTCGACCGAAAAGTATATTAAGTAGATCAGGAATATTATTGAAACAAAAGTAAGATATTATACTGTTTTTCTTAAAATATGTTATGTACTGATTCATTAGTCAAGCTTAAGATGGCCCAACTCTAGGTTTACCTTTTACTCAATCTATGTATCTATTCGATGTGCAACCATGCGTAACAAAGGGTATATAAAGGGAGAAACAATGATAACTCAACAGTCGTCGGTCGAGCAGTTACACACTCTGTCTTGGTATCAACCGCGTAGCTTACTCAAGCTTCAAGAACTGACTCCTCGAGTTTCAAGTACAAGCTTCACAAGCTCTTCGACAATTACCTTTAGACGGCTTAGAAAACGAACAGGGATAGTTTGCCCTTCAGCTTTTAGCTTTTCCTTGTATATATAGGAGCGCCCCACGTGGCTCGGTAGTGGCCGGGACAATTTAAATTCGTCTCTGTGTCTTACAAGTGATTCCTTTTGGTAGTTTAAAGAACGTCTTATTAACAAGCTGCTTTTATTTTCGCCCACTGCTTTGTGTGATGAGTTACTTTATCCAAAAGCGTTTTCTGGTTTTAAACCAAAAAGTATAGTTTTGATAATTTAAAGTTGTCAAGCTACAAGTTTAGCATTATAAAATAGCGGTAGTTTGCTCAGTTACAGATATTAATTCGCGGTAGTGGCCGCAGAAATAACGATAAAAACAGCGGTAGTGGCCGCAGAAATAACGATAAAAAATAGCGGTTGTGGCCGCAGAAATAACAATAAAAAATAGCGGCAGTGGCCGCGTAAGTAACGAAATGAAATAGCGGTAGTGGCCGCAGAAATAACGGTAAAAATAGCGGTAGTGGCCGCAGAAATAACTGTAAAAATAGCGGTAGCTAGTGCATGGCCGCAGAAATAACGATGGCCAGGAAAGTTTCGGGACTTTGTGTATGAATCTGTGGGATTACTTCTGCATTGTATACTTGATTTTCTTTATTTTAGTCCTCGGTCGGCCACCTTCATTCTGTAAAATAGGTCATTTTGTTGTATTATTGTCCCAAATTAGCGATGTATTTCCATATTTTAGCCTTTGTTGTATTTTTAACTTTTTAAAAAAAAATATTTAATTTGTTCTCAGTTCATCGAGCATTATAAGAGTAGGTTTGAGGCCATATACTACTATTTTTTATGTTCAAATCTTTAGCTTTCGTCGGGCACCGACATCATCAGAAGATCGAGTGGAAAAGATTGTACGAAATTTGCATAGTTATGCGAGTGTAGAATAAAAGAGTCAAAGCAATAGAGTTGGTCTAGTATTCTTTCTTTTGTTATGGATGACCCTCCTATTTTATTGTCCGTTGTTCGTTATCGTCTCGTATTCACTTGGGATTTAGCTTTTTAACATTCATAATACATTAATTAACAGTCTTTTGTGAATCTGTTCTTGCATATCCGCCTTGTTATAAGGAAGGCTTGCATTTCGAGGTTTTCACGGTTTGATTCTTTTCAGTTCTTAAGTATTTTTCTTTTTCTTTGCACGATTTATTTCAATAGCCTTCAGTCTAAGGGACAATTATACTCTCTCTTAGCTTTTTTGTTTGTTTGTTGGGTGGATAACACTATTAGACGATTTTTTCTTATCCCTTTTTGTAAAATCATTTCAATTAACTTTGTCGTAAATATCCTTTGTAATTATCTAATTATCTACGTCACAGTGCGCGCGAGCGCAGTGTGTGCGAGTTCTAGCAATAAACCATCATGAACCAGAACCTTCGTGTTATAAGATCATAACACTGGTGCCGAAACCCGAGATTGAACCAGGGACCTTCAGAAACCCGTGTACGCCTTTTAAAGCGTAACGACCATGACAGAAGAACTCGGAAAAAACAAGACCATCCGAGGAGCCTTCCGCGGCCATTGTACAAAAGACCTCAAGAAGGCGGAACAAATAATGGAGGAAAACCCGGCCGACATCCAAGATCTGACGGCGCTCAAAGAACGGCTGGAACGAAGAACAGCAGAACTACATGAACTCGACAATACAATCATTAGAGCCCATAGCAACACAGCAGACATCGAACGTGAAGTAGAAGACGCGCTAACATGGAGTGACAAAATCCTAAACTGCCAAAGCGCAATAGGACGATTCCTCGCACAGAGAAGCGACGCCAAACCGGTGAGTCCGTTCCAAAGCAATCGTAGCGCTTCATTTAATTATTCAAAAGAGCTATCCTCCAACCACAAAGTAGCCGTTAGATTACCCAAATTGGCACTTAAGACATTTAGCGGCGACATACTAGAGTGGCTCACCTTCTGGGATGGATTCAGCTCCGCAGTTGACAGTAACATGGAACTAAGCAATGTGGACAAAATGAACTATCTTGGCGGCTTCTTAAAGGGCGAAGCGGCGCGCGTAATCGCAGGATTGCCGTTAAGCGAGGGAAACTACCAAACAGCCGTTCAACTCTTGAAGGAGCGCTATGGCAAGAAGCAAACGCTAATAAACGCATACATGGATGCGCTATCAAAAATCCCTCCAACATCCGACGACGTAATAAACCTCAGAGGCTTTTACGATACATATGAAAAGTACATTCGCGGACTGGAAGCCCTGGGAACACAAACAAACACGTATGGAAATCTACTTTTGCCAATCATTATCAAGAAGCTTCCCGCCGAGATACGACGCATAATATTCCGGACGAACCCGCTAGCGGACAGTTCTTTGGACGAACTGAGGTCCTCACTTCTACGGGAAATAGAAACGCGCGAGAAGAGCGAGCCTTCTACGAGCGACTTAGACGATGCCCTGCCCTCAACGTCAGGCATCAATCACATACCTACAGCAGCAGCACTGCTATCCCGTACGGAAAACAAGGCAGACAGATATAACAGGAAGCCACGGAACTGCACCTACTGCGACGGAACGCATCGATCGGAGAACTGCGACAAAGTCGTCTCAAACGAAGAGAGACTTTCGATATTGCGGCGCAAGAAAAGATGCTTTAACTGCCTCGCAGAGAACCACATGACCAGGAAATGCTTCTCAAAGGGAAGATGTCGAAACTGCGGAAACAAACACCATACCTCAATCTGCAGGTCAAGCAGAGAGAGTCAACGAAACGCAGCCACCAAGGATAACGAAATCCTTGACACCGTAAACGAACGCAAATCAGAGCCAACACGTGTCGGTACAACTCAAGTTTGGAGGACCAAAACTCCAATTCTGTCACAAACGGCCGAAGTAACAGTGATCGGCGACGGCAAAAGATGTTCAGGACTTCTACTCTTTGATACAGGATCGCAACGAACGTTTATCTCCCAGAGGCTTAGAGATAAACTCCAATTGAAAACCACCGCCAGAGAGCTCCTAGATGTCGCCACCTTTGAATCCGAGTACACTGATAGAAAGGAATACGAGGTCGTAAATCTCAAGCTTGTAACAAACGAACAAGCTGACGTCAATCTTACAGCCTTAGTCACGCCAACTATATGCCCAGCCATGAAGATCGACACGGTAAAAATCGAACACCCCAAATTAGAGGGCATGAAATTAGCTGCCCCTCACAAATACTCGGACAACCACAACATCGACATCCTCATCGGAAACGACCACTACGGAGAACTGATTACCGGAGAAATGGTTAAATGCGACAACGACGGACTCATTGCCATGAATAGCAAATTCGGGTGGTTGCTATCCGGTCCCATACCCGAAGAAGGTCACCGACAGGGCATAACCACCTGCTGCCGCATCGAAGCCTCTTTGAAGGAAAGTGGGAGCCCCGAACTACTTCTTCCCAAACTCTGGGAAACTTATGACATTCAAGAACCCATGTCAGGGAACACAGACAGCGAAGTAAATTCTCAATTTAAAGAAACCATAACGTTCAACAAAGACACTAAAAGATACGCTGTAAGGCTCCCATGGAAGGACAACAAGCATGACCTACCAAGCAATCTTGCGATAACAAAGCGGAGGCTATACAACCTTCATACAAGCCTGACAAAACGGGACCCCACCCTTATCAAACGCTATACCAACTACATCGAAGAACAACTAAGCCAAGGGTTTATAGAAAAGGTGCCCGAACCAAAAATCCACGACGGGATTCTCCACTACATACCACACTTTCCAGTTTTCAAATCCGATAGCGCGACCACGAAAATGAGGGTAGTATATGATGCGTCAGCCAGAAGCTCGTCTAAAGCGTTAAGTTTAAACGACTGTCTTTACACAGGTCCGAATCTTATGAGGGACCTCCTCACCATACTGCTAAGGTTCCGCATACACAAAATCGCCTTTACAGCCGACATTGAAAAAGCCTTTCTACAGATTGAGCTTAACCAGGAAGACCGAGACGCAACAAGATTTCTTTGGTTCAAAGATCCAGACCAGCCAACGAACTTCCCTCAAAACACACAAGTGTACAGGTTTTGCCGAGTCCTATTCGGAGCAGCGCCTTCACCGTTTCTACTGGGCGCCACCATCGGTTTCCACCTCGACAGCAAGAAGGGAAGCAAAGTTGCCGCAGATCTTAAAGAGTCGATGTACATGGACAATGTCGTTACAGGAACGGACACTACAGACAATGCAATGGAATACTATACCCAGTCACGTTTGTTCCTCAAAGAAGCCGGAATGAACCTTCGACAATGGACGACGAATTCACCTCAGCTCACACGGAAATCAAACGAAGACAACGTCAATGCCACTCGAACCGTCAAAGTACTTGGACTTACATGGGACTCAGAGAAGGACACGTTGTCGCTTTCGCTTGACAAGCTAGTGGCAGCCATAGCAGCAAACACATCCCGTACTAAAAGGACAATGCTAAGCTTGACATCAATGCTATTCGACCCATTGGGACTAGCAGAACCAGTCACCATTAAAGCTAAGATCATGCTACAGGAACTGTGGAAAATTAGCACAAGCTGGGACGACCAACTACCGAACGAACATGAGGAACGATGGTCCAAATGGCTAAGCGAAGTTAAGAACCTCACCTCAATCGAAATTCCACGACGTTATATGTCTTTGAATGAGATGTGCAACACTGGACTCCAACTGCACGTGTTCTGCGACAGCAGCCAACTAGCGTACGGAGCAGTCGCATATCTTAAACTCGGACGCAACACCACTTGGGTGATGGCCAAAAGCAGAGTTGCACCAATCAAATCACAATCCCTGCCAAGGCTCGAGCTACAAGCAGCATTGCTAGGAGCCGAACTATCAGAATACATCCGTAGTACGTTCAAGGACAGGCTCATAACTTGCCAGACCATTTTGTGGACGGACTCCCAAATCGTTCTTGCATGGCTTGCATCGAAGAAACGCCTACAACAATTCGTCGAATCACGACTCAAAAAGATAAAAGGGATCACAATCGACACATGGAAATACTGTCCAACATCGGATAACCCTGCCGACCTGCTCACAAGAGGGATCTCGTGTGAGCATTTCTCGAACAAACTTAGCACTTGGCTAAAGGGACCTGTGTGGCTTAAGGAATCAGCAGAAATGTGGCCCAACAAAAGGCCTACACAAGCCACAGAACTAAAGACCCGTGAAACACCAGTAGCCACAATATCTGCCACAGAAGCGCCTACCATCCTTAACATAATCGACCTCGAACGTTTCAGTACGTTAGACCGCGCAATAAGAGTCACAGCATACTACAAAATTAAACATCAAAACGACAACGTAATTCCTAATAGCGTCCCATGAGAGGGATTTTCCAAAGGAACAGAATACCATATACATGCTGACACGGGTATTTGCTTTGGTTTTAATGATGGTATATATACCCCCCATATACGTGAAAGCGTCCGGGGGCAAGAGCTAACGCTAAGGATCTCTTAGGTCATTCGATTGGTCTATAAATCCAGTACAATATAGCTTCGATGCTCTTAGTTTTTGGTCATTTATGACAGAACGTTTCAATTACACGTAAAATTTAGAGTTATTTGACTTTAACTCCTTTCACCGCTGTGGTCCAGGTTCGAGTCCCGGCTCGGGCATGGATTATATGTGAATTGAGTTTATTTGATGTGTTCTTCTCTCCTATGCCACGAGGGTTTTTCTCCGGGTTATCCGGTTTTCCTCCCTCAGCAAAAATGAACATGTGAGCCGAGTTGTATGCAAAATATTAAACGTAGAGGTAGTGAGTGTGAGTGAGTCTCCCCGATTAGTATGGCACACTGCGTCCAGCTAGAAGATTGAGACGTTAAAAAAGTTATTTATTATTTATTATTTGTATTATTATTATTTATTATTATTATTATTATTATTTATTATTTATTATTATTTATTATTATTATTATTATTATTATTATTATTATTATTATTATTATTATTATTATTATTTATTATTATTATTATTATTATTATTTATTATTATTTATTATTATTATTATTATTATTATTATTATTATTATTATTATTATTATTATTATTATTATTATTATTATTATTATTATTATTATTATTATTATTATTATTATTATTTACTACAGCTATTTGTGGATTAACATTATGCAGAAATGTTGACAATAAAGTAAAACGCGTTGCTACATTACCCTATCAAACGCAGTCAATCGGAGATACCAACTTTTGAGTTCTCAAACCCATT
Organism: Metridium senile; assembly: GCA_949775045.1. Classification (NCBI taxonomy): domain Eukaryota; kingdom Metazoa; phylum Cnidaria; class Anthozoa; order Actiniaria; family Metridiidae; genus Metridium; species Metridium senile. The sequence continues at coordinate 10,303,424 of OX459095.1, forward strand.
GGATACAATCTGGTGACTACAAAAGCTATATATCCGTATTCTATCGTTATTTAGCTTTAAAATGATGTATAATATGTGCGAAAAAAAAAAATTCAATTCGATTCGTTGCGCTAGTGATTTTTTTTAAATGAGAGACCCAGTTTGACCCCGCGAAGGGTTACAGTAACCCTAATTGACGCACGTGTACTTCTTGGACAGTCATAACGTCGCGGCATTTCTGGCAGCCTATGTGCCCTATTCAAAAGGCGTGACAATAAAGATACCTTGTTTAATCATTTTTGCAAAACACCATTGCTTCGTTAGAAAATGCAGCGAAATTAGTAAAATTTAAATAAAGTAACTAAAAATTATAAAAAGCTTTGGAAATAGAAAGATTTGACTAAAAATTTGCACTTTTGCCCTTCGAGCCTCGCTATAACGCTTTTGGTACATTTCAAATGCTGATTACTCTGCAGTGATTTATAACTACAAATTAGGTAATAACTAATAGCGGAGCTCCCAGTTTAGTTTTTTCTTACAACATCAATATTTGCATGTAAATAGTTTTTGTCCACGGGCTATGCCCAATCTAAACTGCAATTATTTTAATTATGTAACCGCAAAAGACAACTACAAAATCACAGATAGATGGAGCGGACTTTTGATTTTTTAAGTTATTTTTACTTTATGTGCAAAGAAAGCTTAGAATTTTAAATTCGATCCAAAAACTGTCTCTCAAAAACTTTAAATAGATAATCTTGAACTTAGTTATCGGTGTTTATTTTCCTGAGGTTTTCTTCGTTTCAATGACATGAATAATATTTTGATGAGTACACATGTTTGAACTTGAGTTTTGATGAATCAAACATAGTCAACTGCAACAATAGTCAAGGTTTAAAATCCATAAATAAACTTCATGTACTGAGGGAAGCGATTTGAACACAGTTTGCATAACGACTAAAGTCGCTTCTTTTTCAATTCTTTTAAATTGCTGTAGTCTTTATTCATCCACGAATTTATTCAAGTCACGTTTTCTCGATCTTTTGGAATCAGTCTTTTGCTTTTCTTTAGTAAAATGTCTTCGTGTTTGGTCCTTCAAGTTTATTTTCTTCTTTAGTCAAACCTCTTTTTGTTTTCTTCGATGTTCATCTTTCTCCGTTGATATTTCGAGTTAATGAAAGCTCTGCTATTAATTAGCAAGTAGTATTTTGTTGTTTGACTTTTTCTTTCGATATAAAAGAAAAAATGTTCATCTAAGGCGCGATCGTCCCTTTCGTTCCCGCCGAAATGTAACAGCCAATCAGTATCGCGATTGGCACGGACGCCTGACGTACGCTTGGGATTCGTGTACTTAGTATGGTGCTCCGCTATAATCTGACAACAGAACTCTATCAAATTGCTACATGCTTCATTTAGACGTGTTTCTACGATCATTCCTGAGGCTATACTACTTCTTTAAAACATATGGACATTCAGGCTTTGGAACCGTGTTTTAGTTTCATACACTGATTCTTGGGTTTCACTGGTGTACGAAAGTGTATCGTTTTGTAAAGTTAAAATAAAGTTATATAAAGTTATCTTCTATACAGAAGTGTATTTGAAATATGCAGATCATTTGTGTCATTGTTTACTTTTGGTCACATAGCCTTTATGACATAATAAATATAATGTTAGGTCTCTTTCGTTTCTTTTTCCTTTAGCCACACTTTCCTTAAGAACCTGTCCTTCAAGGTGTCTCGATACAGTTCTGAGATAAAATTACCGAGCAATTTCAACCTGCATCTCTTTGATAATATTCTATTCATCCAACTTTTCTGGAATTTTCCCCACAGGTTATCCTTCTATAGTTTGATCGAAAAAAAAAAAAAGTAAAATTACAACAATCTCGATACACTGTTTAATTCCGTTAGACTGTTTAATTCCGCGACAGCTTATAGCTTTAGGAGTTTACTGCTCGCCAAACTGGCTGGAAGTCTACACGTGCATTATTATACACCAAAGTAAATAAAGTTTTGGGATGGTTCACAAGCAACCAGAGAATCTCTGTGGCGTTAAACTAGACAAATAGCAGCTCGTGAAAAGCTCAGTACATAGTTTAAGGACGAAAAAACGTTAATGCGTGTTACTCCTGCATTGATGACTCAACTCTATTTCTAAGTTATGGGGTTTAAGAAAGGGGTTTTAGTATAATAAGTTACGGGTATACAATATGTAAGATTTGTCAAGGGTCGCTGACGACAGATCGAGTCAGCGTCACCAAGGACTCGTACCCTTCCCATAACTCTTTTGTCCGTAAGCCTTTGTGAAGTATTGTTGCGCATGGAATATATTACTATCTATCTGTCATGTCGTGTATAGGCCCCCATGATGCTTTGGGAACGAACACAGGAAGCCCAAAGTCACATAATTAATGTTCATTCTATCATAAAATTAGAATTGTTTTGCCTCCTGTGTTGATTTTATGACTATAGCCCAACTTCACGCTCATAGAGCATCTAGATTTGTAATTTCTTGTTTTGTTTTTGCCATTTTTTGTTTATTCATTGACTTTTTTCTTCATATTCTAAATACTAAGGAAAGGATTTGAAAGACAAAAGATCACTCAACCTGAACCGACTCTTTTGATTATTTTGACATTCCTTTCTTGTTTAATTACAAATTGAGTTCTTTTTTCATGTGTCAACGTTCTTGCAATTTGGTATATATAATCTATTTATTTATTTATTTATTATTTATTTATTTATTTATTTATTTATTTATTTATTTATTTATTTATTTATTTATTTATTTATTTATTGACATATATTTATTGATTCGTTTATTATTCATATATTTAATTGTTCATTTATGTATTCATTCATTCATTTATTTATTTATTTATTTATTTATTTATTTATTTATTTATTTATTTATTTATTTATCTATTGATATTATCTATTTATTTATTTGTTTATCTATGTAAGTTATTTATTTATGTGAATGGCTGTTATAATAGTTATATCTGCAAATGTGTTCAAACAACATGGATTGCCAAACAAAAAGTTCTCCCCGACAGCCTCAACTTGAAACCAATCAAAATCAGTTGTATGTAACTGTAGTGTAATATCATGAGCTATTTATTTATTTTTATCTTTTACTGGTGCCGTCTTTAATAGTCTCATGCATGTATCCATGACAATCGTCACGCAATCGCGAAATATCGCACGACCTGTGACGTATTATGTGTGCATCCATAATGCATAGCAATCCAACTTGAATCGGGTCATTGCATGTCAGTCAGACCACAGGCAGCCCAACTATTGTCTTTGAGGATTTTTTTTAATGACAATAAAGTTATTTTTAACCGCGCGCCGAGCGAAATAAATATTGAGCGCGCGGGTGGGGTTCCTGTGGTGTGTTTGTTTGAAAGCTCGCGGATGGGATTCCTGTGGCTTTTTGCAAGCAATTTTTCGGTCGCGCGGAATCGCACGTACGACAAAAAGATCGAAGAAAGTAGTATATTTATACAAGGTCTGAAACTCGATGGCGTGGATGGATAGATGTGCGCCCCAGCTTGTGGTGACGGCGAAGACTCAACGACGAGCGCCGAGAAGGACGCGAGAAGCAATCGACTGACCCGCCAAAGAAAAACTTTTATATTGAAACTTTCCTTTTGAAACAAGTTTTATTTTCTTATACGGATATTCACTAAGTAAACCTCTAACAAAAACAAACAGCCAGTGTGTGAAATTTCTTTCCAAGTTTAATGAAATGCTAAACATATAGTTAATATATTTTACAATGTGAAAAAATTGTGTTCAAAGTGTATTTATAAGTTAATCAAATCTGTAAAGATGTTTTAGCTTTTATAGTTTTTCGAAAATAGTTTATTAAATACAGCTATAAACGCTTCACACTTTCATAACAAATGTATTATTGTTTGAACCGCTAAACTAACTAAAGTTTTCACGAAATTAAAGTTGAACTTTTTTGATCCAACTGAATCAAGTGGAAAACTTCGCAAAGCGGCCATCACAAATTCATTGTTTAGTTCGGGTTTTAGTTGGTTTGAACAAGATAATATTATTCGTTTTGACATAAAAACTTTAACTCCAATAATTACCTGTACACACCAGGCTATTAGAAAAGCTTTCCCTCGTTTTTTTTTATGGTGAAGAGCATCGTTGACTTCAAAAGCAATGCAGTGACACTTGAATTAATCAGGTGTTTTGAATGAAAACTCAAATCACTGTAGGGATCGGGAGCCAGCCACTGCAGTGCAAATCACGATCTTTTTGACTCTTGATTCACCATCCCATGATTTTTCACAATAAAATACATTCTCTTGTTTTCTTTCTTTGAGTTTTAAGTCATTTTAACAATGCAAAAGTTAAATGCAAGACTGTAATCAACACCTTTTTTCGGCTGTATCGGTGAATGAGCGTGAATGTGGTCTCGATCGATATTTTCACGATCGCTCCACGATTACTCCACGATTGTAAAATTTCAGAAATCCGTCACCACAACCTGGGGCGCACCTCGGTTCCATGCTGCCTTTTTTTAAAATTATTTTTAACTCCTTTGCTGAAGTTGGAGATGATCATACATTTTACTGTAGTTGAAGATCAACATAAAGTTTATATATTCGAAAAAAAATAAAAAAATTCTCCCATGGCTGATTTACTACGCGCGAAACTAAATTTGTCACGTGACCGAGTTTCATACCTTGTCAAAATACCTCCCTCTTCAACACCGCCCGACTTTGACGAAAAATTGCTTGTAAAAAGCCACAGGAATCCCATCCGCGAGCTCTCAAACAAACACACCACAGGAACCCCACCCGCGCGCTCAATATTTATTTCGCTCGGCGCGCGGTTAAAAATAACTTTATTGTCATTAAAAAAAATCCTCAAAGACAATAGTTGGGCTGCCTGTGGTCAGACGTACTCTGCTTCTTCTTCTTGTTTTGAAGGACGTTGTCAGTGGAAAGTAAGCACATTGGTTACTGGTTGTACCCTAAAAGCGATGTAAACCATCAGGTAAATCATTTACTTCAGTTACAATTGCTAATAGCTCGATCTACGATGATACTGTCTGCACTCATTTCATCAAGAAATGTAAGCTTAAATAACCTAAGTTAAATTGAGAAAAAAACTCTTATTTTAAGGTCCCCAGATAAGAACACATATCTTCTTATTTTCAATAGTAGAAAATCTTGAATTAAGTTTTTTGTTATTTCAAAATAGGAACAAATGGCTTCTTAAAATGTCTCATTTTTTAATTATATGCAGACTACAGCCCATTAATATTAGGATTCCTTAGCAATTTTTTTTTAAAACATGTGCCTGACTCTTCATGGATGAAACAAGAACAATTGGGACTTGTGGTAGGCAGGTGTGCTTGAATATCAGTCAAGTAACTCGTGGTTTAATTTTGTGGACGATCTTATTACTGGGCTACCTGTGGTAGACCAGCCTTAAAGTGTTATTTTTTTTGTCTTCGCCGTCGTCGTCGTTTGCGACCAGAAAAAATGGACAATAGGACCATAGTACTCTGATATCCTTTAGTGGCTGTACTATAGCCCCGACACCACGACAAAGCTATATATAGAACATGATCTCCTCAGACAGACCTTCATGCCTTCATTGAACTTGGAAAACAATGGCTATAACAGGTTCCCATTTAAATCTGTACTTTCCCATTTAAATCTGTACTTATGCAAATTTTGTTGATGTGTGCTAAACACAAAGATCAACCAATCAGAGAAGTTCACTTCAGAAATAATATACTCTGATTGGTTGATCTGTGTGTAATTTAGCACACATCAACACAATTTGCATAAGTACAGATTTAAATGGAAAAATACAGATTTAAATGGGAACCTGTTGGCTATATTTTTTGGACTAATGATCATCAAGACATTCCTTATCATTAAGGTGCAGTACTTAGGAGTTGACTTTTTTGAAAAAGACTGAAATCTTACTAGCCAGAATCTGTTCGAAAATCAATCTGCCTTGAGTGATCGAGTAACACAAAACAGAAGTTGTGCTTGTAGCACTTCCAAACAGAAATCTGGAGTTAGCATTAATTAATGTGCAAAATTTTCTTCACAATGTCAGAGAATGTGACTTTCTTCACAAAACCAATCGACCTCAACACAGCCTGTCTGAAAACTACTCGCAACAGCCCAAATTGCCTCAAAAATCACACAAATTGCCTTAGTAACTATCTATCTTTCTTATTCTTATGTTTAATTTTCAAGAACAACTTCATAAAACTGTCCCTAAGACAGTCTTAAAACCTCGGATACTGAAATTTGAGCCTCTTTAGCGGTGCTTTGGGGAGAGAGGGTGAAATGTCAACACTTGGTGACATAAAGATCCGGTACATAGAAACTAATGCCTTGCAGGTTTCTGAACAAGCCCCAAAATCACACAAATTGCCTCTGTAACTGCCCACCATATATTTGTGATAAATAATGTTTTTGAGACTTAGTTTTCGAACACTTCGCAATACAGGAATCCTGGTACATAGAAACAACTGCCACAACCTGGTAGCCCAGTTAACCCTGGTACCCAGGGTTTAGATATTTTTAGAATACCTTCATAATAAAGTGTTCTTGATGACAGGGGGTGGGTCATGTTTTAATAAAATAAATATTAATTATAATATTTTGCACAATATGAACGCTTTAGTTAGTGGTTCACCTGCTCTATCAATTCTTGAAATGCAGTTATGTATATCCAAAAAGAGATATACCATTTGAGTCTTTTTCCACTGTTTTTGGTGAACTGTTGATAGTTTTCTAAAAGCAGGCCTTCCAAAAAGATACTTTGAACAATTCCTCACAATTTGATAATCCTCCTAATTAATTTCAAAGACTTTTTTCACTCAGCAATACTTCAAAAATACCAAAAAAAAGCTTCCCTTCAAAATGGCCGATTTTCCTCCAAAAGTAACACCCAAATGGCTTCTTTAAATCTGTGAATTGAATTGTGTTCGCTGTATAAGTGGAATACAGTTACATGGTTGAGAGAGATATCATATGCCCTTGGCGGGAATTGAACCCCACCATTCTGCTGGATACACGGCCAGACAATGTAATATAGGACAACTGTGGGGGTCCCAGGGCAAGGTAAATTTCAACACAGACTGCTAATGAAAAAGCAGAATTGAGGTGAATAGTCATAGATACAGATACCAAAACCATGGGGTTCAATCCCAGCCAAGGGCATATAATATTTTTCTCATGCACATGTAATATCGCCCTGGGACCCCCACAGTTGCCCTAAACTACATTGTTTGTATGCGTATCCAGCGTGGTTGGTCCTTGTGGAGTAGTGGTTAACACATCGAACTAGCAAGCCAAAGCTGTTGGGTTCAATTCCCGCCAAGGGCATATCATATTTTTTTCACATCTCTGTATTTCTTTAAATCTTTGATGTTATTGGTAAAAAAAAACATGATTGCAGATTGCAGGATTCACTAGTGATTGGCATGTAAGCTGTTGTGGTGTCCCTGCCTTCATATGAAAGAAAAAACTAATGAAATAAATAAAATAAGGAGAAAATTCAAAACTACCAAAAAACATCCCTCGATCATTTCTGGTTTATTAAAAATTTATTTTATATTGTTTCATTTCATTTTAGTGTTTTTGTTTTCTTTTTTTTTGTGTGTGTTTTGTTTTGTTTTAGTTAATTTTCTTATGTTATTTGCAGAAAAGTATTAATTATATTTTGTGTGCAATTTTCAGATATGGCTTTATCCAAGGAGTTTTCATCAGAACAGTTGAACTACTTCAGGATATGCCATGTGGCAGCAACGATCATCCCTGAAAAGCTTCGTATTGTATTCAAACACGAGTGGGATGTACAATATGGTGCGTCACACGGCATCTGGAATGATACTGTCAAAAATGGAATTGATTTCTACTCATTGACAACACCGGGAGAAAAGAAGCACAAGACAACAGAGCTCAATGTTATCAAAAATGGCAACACCATGGAGTGGGACAGTACATGTCTTATCTATTCTATCCTTTTTTCGAATTGCATTGGCAATAGTCTAGATCCCACAGTCAAGAAAAGTGTTGATACCTTGAGAGCATTTCGGAACAATTATTTCGCACACCCCAAAGACGACATTACAGAAGCTGACTTTCAGAGTTCCATTCAAGATGTTATCACCGCATTTACAGATCTAAAGATTGACACGTCAATCATCGAGGAAATAAAAAAACAAAAAGATTTCCAAACAGAATATCTTGGTGAAATCCAGAACCAACTGGACGAAGAACGTAGAAAGAACAAAGAGGTTCGATCCTTTTGTATCCTTCCACCCAAACCGTCTCATGAGACGATTGACCGTTTTAAAAGAGTATTGGAACTTTACAGTACATTTGAGACACTGAAATTCGGCTACAAAGAAAAAGTAACTTTCTCTTACATAATGGGCATACCTGGATGTGGCAAGAGTGAGCTAGCAAGACAAATTGGTCAGAAGTACTTTGATGAGTTTGACACAGATACGAAGTGCGTGATGACACTGGATGCATCCAGTCCTGATAGTTTGTTGTACTCGTACAATGAATTTGCTAGTTATCTGCAGTGTAGCGATACTTCTATCAGTGAAATAGCCACCTTGCAAAAAAGCGATGAAGATAAGATCATTCGCCTTCAAAAGGAGTTTATCAATCGTGGATTGCTAAGGTATTCATCATGGCTTATATTTGTTGACAACGTGGAGGACATCAAGCTTGTGCCAAAGCTCATCCCTCATGCTGGAGAGACAGGCAAGGGGCACATCTTTATTATTACCTCGGCACAGGAATGTTTATCTGATAATACATACTCCATCTATTTTTTACTGAACGAAGGTATGATACCAGATGTTGCTGTGAACACCTTGTCTACTATATCAAAGGTAGTTGGTGACAAGCGCATTTTACTCAGAGTGGCCAAGATGGTAGGTTTTCAGCCATTGGCGCTGGCATGCGCTGCTATGTGGATGCAAGATGTGGTAAGCAATGACAAAACAGCCAACTGGACAACATTTCTTCAAAGATTTTACCAAGGGAGTAAGCAAGAGAAAAAGGAAAAAATTTTGTACTATCAAAAAGCAATGACAGAAGCTAGCAAGATGGCCCTAGAAGTGAAGGTTGCAGGCAGTGAAATCATGAAGTATGTATTTCAGTTTTTATCAACAATTGGTCCAGAGCGCATCCCAATGGAGTATATTGTGAACTATGTTATGACGTATTTACCAGACGAGGACCGACATTCTATTGCGTCTGAAATCCGATCGTCCTCACTGATACTAGTTTCAGAAGAGAATTCCATTTTAATGGTTCGGGTACATCAAATCATCCATCACACTCTACAGGCCATGCATCAAAATGAAACAAGAGATTTATTTTAGTTTTTGAAAACTGCTATTGTAAAAATCAAGCTGACAATGTTGAGGGTTGTCCAGTATCACAACTAAACTCAAGTTGTAAAAGACATTACTAGTTGAATCTATTGGTAAATATAAACCACAGGGCTCCCATATTATTACACTTTACCTGAAGTTAACGGTGCATGGGTTGCTTAGCAACATTGTAAGTGTAACAAATGCTTCAAACTCCTTAGACTTAATTTTTTTAGGCATGTATGTACAAATTGAATCTAATGGAACAACTTGTACTACTAGTATGCCTGCATGGGTGTTACGGGTAGAGTAAAGTGACAAAATCAACTGTTTTATTAAAGTATTCTTACTCATTTATATTTTTATCTTATTTTGTTCCTATGAATATATATAGGTTATGTAACCCTATTATATTACTGCCAACCCTAATTATTAAATCTCTGTACAATAGCTGTTATTACAGTTATATGCAAATGATTTCAAACAATGGATTCAAATCGAGGCTTTCGGGCAAACCCATTGTTTTCACCCGAAAGCCTCGACTTCAACCCATTGTTCAAAATCATTTGCATATAACTGTAATAACAGCTATTGCTAAGTCTCTAGAGATTCCTAACAGTCCTCCACGGGCAAAATAAGAGGTTGTACCTCAAAAAAATAATGAATGATTCAAAACTGTATTTACTTGCTAATTTATCATGATTCTAAAACATTATATAGACTTGTTATATATTTGACTTGTTATTTACCTATTCATTATTTATATTTCTAGTAATAGAGTGAACAAGATTTATTATAAATAAATTGAAATAACAGTGCTTCATGATTTGAGTAAAATCACAGTTTTTAATGTACTAATTATGTTTCATGATCAGTTTAAAATGTTCAGTTCATAATGCAAAAGTTATAGGTAATATAATGAAATTTGTAGCACTGTAAAAAATGTTGACTTAACTTTACTGACGTTTCGAGCTTTAGCTTTTTGTCGGAGTAAAAGCAAGGGCTAAAGCTCGAAACATCAGTAAAGTTCAGTCAACATTTTTTACGGTGTTACAAATTTCATTATATTACCTATACTATTTATTTCAAACACCGACGCAGCTAGTTTCCAATGTAAAAGTTAGTTTATCCTAGATAGAGCATCAGCAATGACGTGTTCTTTTCCCTTGATGTGGTTGATTTTCAAGTTGTATTTCTGAAGCCGAGGTAGAGTGCTTACACTTTGTCCATGAAATAAAATCTAAATAGTTACTAACTAATAGTTTTTATTTAGTGACTATTAGTGACTATCACTCAACTCAACAGCTTTAGTAACAACATTGTAAGTGTAACGAATGCTTCAAACTCCTTAATTAGACTTAATTTTGTTTTAGGCATGTAATACACTATGTACAATTTGAATCTAATGGAACAACTTAATTGTACTACTAGTACAATTGCATATGGGGCTATGGAGGAAATTTTAAAGATTTTGGGATTCCTGTTTATACTTACAGATGTTAGAATTCACTTGATAAAGATACCCTCAAGGGTTTACTAGTGGAACGTTGTACTACTAGTAAATGCATAAGTCTTAACTTGTGTATCTAATTATCTGTTTGTACCAGTTGTGAGTTTCATGTTATGGGTTTCCTGTGGATACTTACAGGTGTAAGACATCACTTGGTTAAGGCACCCTTGAGGTTCACAAGTGTTACAAGTTGTACTACTAAGTAATTGACTGTATCTAGTTATCTGTTTGTACCAGTTGTGAATTTCATGTCATGGGTTTCCTGTTGATACCTACAGATATAAGACATCACTTGGTTAAGGCACCCTAGAGGTTCACTAGTGTTACAAGTTGTACTACTAGTAAATGCAAAAGTCTTCTTGTGTATCTAATTATCTGTTTAATTGTATCGGTTGTGAATTTCATGTATTGGGTTTCCTGTGGATACTTACATTGCAGATGTAAGACATATGACGCGAACATTATTCCCTGTCCCTTTTGGTTTTCCATTTCCCGATATGTCATTGTCCTTTCAAAAAGGTATTTTCCTTTGTAGTATTATTACTAGATTAGAAATAGGATATTAAACTGTTTTCCTAAAAAAACATGCTTTGTACTGATTCATTTAGTAATTGTTTGTTTCAGGTTTCTGCCATTTTTGTGGTTACTCTATCTATAAGACAAGCTCGAACCCAGAGCCTGCGTTATTCTTGGCCAGCAGTACCGAGCACTGTAAGACTCTGGGGAAACGGAATTATTCTGCTCCAATTTTGGAGTTCCGGTTTTAACATGGAATGCGCATAATAATATAATGATATGTGGGTTTGGGCATCCTGTGTTACTTAGTAATGAGTCATGACATTCAAAATATTGTTGACCTAGTAGCATTCTAATATTTTCTAAGCCAAAATATAAACATTTTCCACACTAATAAAACATTTAAAGTCTAGGAAGTTTTTTCAACGGCCATCAGGATTTAAATAATTAATGATATAAAGATAATTTAGTGGGAAAGGAATTAGAAGACAAAAGAAGATCACTCAATCTGAACCGACTCTTTCAAATCTTTTGACATTCCTTTCTTTTTTATAATTCTTTTTTCATGTGACAACATTCTTGCAACTAATTAGGTATCTATTTATCTATTTATTCATTTATTAACATATATTTATTGATTCGTTTATCATTTATATATTTAATTGGTCATTCATTTATTCATATTCATTTATTTATTTATTTATTTATTTATTTATTTATTTATTTATTTATTTATTTATTTATTTATTTATTTATTTATTTATTTATTTATTTATTTATTTATTTATTTATTTATTTATTTATTTATTTATTTATTTATTTATTTATTTATTTATTTATTTATTTATTTATTTATTTATTTATTTATTTATTTATTTATTTATTTATTTATTTATTTATTTATTTATTTATTTATTTATTTATTTATTTATTTATTTATTTATTTATTTATTTATTTATTTATTTATTTATTTATTTATTTATTTATTTATTTATTTATTTATTTATTTATTTATTTATTTATTTATTTATTTATTTATTTATTTATATCAATGGCTGTTACTATCGTTATATCTGCAAATGTGTTCAAACAAGTCTCATGCATCCATAACAATCGTCACGCAATCGGGGAAATATCGCACGACCTGTGACGTATTATGTGTGTATCCATAATGCATAGCAATCCAACTTGAATCGGGTCATTGCATTTGTTTCCTGTTGTTGTTCTAGAGGATGTCGTCAGTAGAAAGTATGGAAATTCGTTACAGGTTTTCCTAAAAAGCGATGTAAATCATAAGGTAAATCATTTAATTATTATAAATGATATATCTGTTGCTATATGTAAACCATAAGGTCAATCATTTACTTTCGATTTACGATGATATTGTCTGCACTCGTTTACGGCTTCATTACTTTCACTTTCGTTATCATAAAGAAATGTACCTTAATTTTGGCGAATATAAAGCTCTTTTAAAATAAACGGCTTTGTTAAAGATAGGAAAAAGGGTCTAAACGGTCTTATTCTAGTTAACCTTATAAACATCTTCTATTAAGCTTGATCAAAACTCGAATACTTTTGTGTGTTGTTCCAATCGGACTTCTTGCGATCAATTTTAATAGAATCAAATTGCGAATCGAGCTCAACCTGAATTCACAATTCACTGAGTGTCGAAAAATAATTATTTTTGATTGCAGGAATCCGACTGACAGCATTGTTTTTTTTTCTTCGGGTGAATAGCAGCGCGTCTTCAAAACAATCTTTGACCGGGGTTGGTCACGTGACATGATCACATACAGGGTCGCCTTACCAATAGGGGAGGGTAGGGGTAGTTGTCATTATCAAATAAAGCTGTGAAGAAAATTCTAAACATGCAAGCCAACGCTCTTCACACATGACAATAAATAAAATATCAGTAAATATCACATAGAATAGATAATATTACAGTAAAATCACATTGAGAACCTTAGTCATATTGCATTTAACTCTAATGCTTTAAAAGTTTCATTTTTTCAATGTCTTATGTGGAATGACCCAAAAAACTCCTTATTATAATCTGTCATATACTATTCATCATATATAGATACTTTTGCGTTGGAAGATAAACATTTTTTAGCATTTTCTAGGTACATGTAATTTCATAAGACTAATAGCTTAGAGCTTGTGGAAACATCATAAATCCTATACTCATTATTACATGTAAGACAAATAATACATGTCCATTACAAAGATTGCTACGCATGATCCCATTAGTTTCACAACTAATGAAAGAGTGGTTTTCATTAACCTGTGAAACACTTTTTAGTGTATCAATCTCTAATATGCTCTAATTCCATTGCGTTCTTTTGTTGTTATTTGACTATTACACTTTAACAATTATATAGTACACTTTGTTTCACGGGTTAATGACTCTATCATGTTCTTAATATCCTGTGTTTGTTTAGTACTTTTCTAACTAACGTCATGTTAATTACAAATTGGAAATTATTATTGATATAGTAATTTGGCTGAAGGTTGCCAAGACAACTAAGAATAAGTAATATCGGTGATGTAGCACTATACAGCTGTCTAAGTTGCTTATAAAGTATAAATATAGAATTAAATTAATCAAACAGTCCATTCCAATTAATTATTTTGAATTCATAGTTGTCTTTTCGGTTATACATGGCCCTTGCACAATAGCCTGCCTAGCAGTCCCTCCGTCCGAGGGGGCTTGGGGGAGAGAAGAGAAGGAGGGCCTGCAGACAAGACCTGGGTTTTTGATTGTTGTGCGGCCATCCAGTGGCCGCAGAATTTTCATTGGTCGATACCATGCATGTCAATCATCAGTATGCAAAGTTCTCAATTGATTGGTTGCTACGTCGCAATAGGAGGTTAAAAATAGAACCTCTGTGGGAATATTCGTCTTCACAGACGTTATTGATAACAGAATGAAATCAAATTATATGTTTTAAAAGTTATTTCATGTTGAATTATAAATGCAATCTGTTCAATTATACATTTAATTGTATATATCTTAGCTTGATCGATCCACTGGTAGGAATTTTTTTTTCATAAACATGAAAGATTAGAAAGGATTTTGATGAGAATATAGCGAGCCAGTTGAAGCAAGTTGAAGTAAAATCACAGTCGTTATTTACGGGTCAATGATTACACATTTCAAGACAAGAATAATTACAGATCATGCGAAGAATTCTGAGAAATCTAGCTACGACAACAGTTCTTCATGATTAACTTTCCTTACACCGTATTTAGGTGGTTAAAATTAGCAAAGTTCTGATATATTTTCGTTGGGAATCGACCGTTATTTTTGAACTTCCGGTCAATCGCTTTGTTTTCCCAAATTTACTTTCTCGATTTCCGGTCAATTTTGATTGGATTGTTTTGACAGTGATATTTAACAGGATTGAATTTTAATTTAAATAGGGGGCGGATAATCAAAAAACCAGGTCTTGTCTGCAGGCCCTCCTTCTCTTGACGGAGGGACTGCTACGCAGGCTACTTGCACAAAAACCATTTGAATATTTATGTTGTAAGAAAAAAATAAACTGGGAGCTCTTCTATTATGGGTAGCACGTCACCTAATTTGTATTGAAGCAATATGATAGCATTTCAAGCATTTCATACTATTAAAATAAAAACTTCGAATTGTTTTTCATCTAATACTGCTAGAAAAAAAATGTTCAAATAGCTAGTACATGTAGTTATTGAGGACCACCCATCCCTTCCCCCTCTCCTCTATATGTAAGGCGCCCCTATACGTCATGTCAAATAACCAACCTTACTGCAATCTTGGAGCTGCATTTTTCTTTAAGAACATCACCCACTGCATCTCTTGTTGATAATTATCTTAAAAATTGATATGAACCTGAGGAATCTTTTTGTGTGGATCATTACATGCTTTTAAGTTATTATATTTAGAATTGTTTTTTTAGTAATTTGGTCATATCTCGTCCCCAGGCTCTATACCTTCTCCAAATGGCGGTAAAGTGTAGACCCTGGTGAAGGCTGGATTATCACGTGATCAAAAACTCCACGATTTCTGGTGATTTAGGTCGTGGTAACTGCCACAGGTATTTTATCCTCGACTCTATAATTATGTAAACTGGGCTTTCTGCATGTGATCGATGCCTTCGTTCGAATGATTTAATCAGTTAAAAGCTTTTGAAAATCGTTTCTGAGAAAGAACCTATTTCATATATCATATCTATGTATTCAGAACTACAAGAGCGACAGTTGGTGAATCTTTCCTCGTGGCTGTTGGAATGGTTTAGTTTTTTTTAAAAAGACCCGATTCAAATGTTGTTCAACGGTAACAGAGAAAAAATGATTCTCGCGATCATCATAATAAGTCCACAGAAGGATGGACTTTCCGCCATAGAGATCTCTTGTCTGTTCTGTTGTCTCAAGTGAAAAAGTCCTTGAAATCTTGATAAATTATCTAATGTTTTGCATCAAATATAGCTTTTTACTGGTAATACAGGCATTTGCTGTCGTATTCGAGGCCTAAAAACTATGTCGTCTGAACGTTAATTAACTAAAGCAAAAAGAAACTTTGAAAGACAAAAAGACAATCAGCCATAATATCTCAAGTTAATTTAACAGCCAATTAGAGCGCTTGTAATACATTTCATACAATTCATCAGCCAATCAAAACACTTCACCAGGGCGTTTCTTCGAGTGCCGCCATTTTGAAAAAAAGAGAAGGGAGAGCCTGCGGACGAGGTTTCCAGCTATTATAATTTTTTCTTCCATCTTTTTTTTTTAATCTCTTTTCAAAATCTCCCTTTTTCATTTTTTATTTTTGTGTTGTTGTTTGGTTTCCTTTTTTGTTTGTTTGGTTAGTTTTTTTTGTGTGTGCTATTTTCAGATATGGATTCTTATTTTTGTTCAGTTTGCAGATATGGCTTTATCGAAGGAGTTTTCATCAGAACAGTTAAACTATTTCAGGATATGCCATGTGGTAGCAACGATCATCCCTGAAAAGCTTCGTATTGTATTCAAACATGAGTGGGATGTACGATATGGTGCATCGCACGGCATCTGGAATGATACCGCCAAAAATGGAATTGATTTCTACTCATTGACAACACCAGGAGAAAAGAAGCACAAGACAACAGAGCTCAATGTTATCAGAAATGGCAACACGATGGAGTGGGACAGTACATGTCTTATCTATTCTATCCGTTATTCGAATTGCATTGGTAAAAAGAGTCTAGATCCCACTGTCAGGAAAAGTGTCAATACCTTGAGAACGACTCGGAATGATTATTTCGCACATTCCAAAGACGGCATGATCAAAGAAGGTGACTTTCAGAGTTCCATTCAAGATGTTATCACCGCCTTTAAAGATCTAAAGATTGACACGACAGTCATCGAGGAAATAAAAAACCAAAACTATTTCCAAACACAATATCTTCGTGAAATCCAGAACCAACTCGAGGAAGAAAAGAGAAAGAACAAAGAGGCTCAATCCTTTTGTATCCTTCCACCCAATGCGTCTCATGAGGCTATTGACCGTGTTAAAGAAATCTCTGAAATTTACAGTGAGTTTGAGATTCTGAGAAACAACAACAAAGAAAAAGTCACTGTCACCTACCTAAGTGGTAATCCTGGATGTGGCAAGAGTGAGCTAGCAAGACAGATTGGTCAGAAGTACTTTGATGACTTTGACATAGAGACGTGCGTGATGACACTGGACGCATCCAGTACAAATAGTTTGTTGTCCTCGTACATTGAACTTGCTAGTTATCTGCAGTGTAGCGAAACATCTATCAATGAAATAGTCGCCTGGCAAAAAAGCGACGAAGATAAGATCATTCGCCTTCAAAAGGAGATTATCAATCGTGGATTGCTAAGGTATTCATCATGGCTTATGATTGTTGACAACGTGGAGGACCTCAAGGTGGTGTCGAAGCTCATCCCTCATGCAGGACAGACAGGCAAGGGACACATCTTAATTACCACACAGGATAGTCAATCAATTCCACCGTCTACTTCACACTTCAACCACTTTCCACTGAGCGAAGGTATGCAACCAGATGATGCTGTGAACACCTTGTCTACTATATCAAAAGTTGTTGATGACAAGTATATTGTACTCAGAGTGGCCAAGGCGGTCAGTTTTCAGCCACTGGCGTTGGCATGCGCTGCTATGTGGATGCAAGATGCGGTAACCAATGACAAAACAGCCAACTGGAGAACATTTCTTCATAAACTTTACGAAGGGAGTCTCGAGAAAATGGAACGTGTTTACGAGAAGAAATGTTTGATGTATAGCAAAACAATGACAGGAGCTATCAAAATGGCCCTAGAGGTAAGGGTGGGAGCCAGTGAAATCATGAAGTATGTATTTCAGTTTTTATCATTAATTGCTCAAGAGCGCATTCCAATGGAGTATATTGTGAACTATGTTCTACAGTATTTACCAGACGAGGACCAACATTCTATTGCATCTGAAATCCGAACGTCCTCACTTATTCTAGTTTCAGAAGAGAATTCCCTTTTAATGGTTCGGGTACATCAAATCATCCATAACACTCTACAGGTCATGCATCAGAATGAAACGAGAGAATTAGCCTTTTGGTTAAACATACTCAAAGTTTTTGAATGTGGGAAGAAACAAGATAAAAATGTCCAACCATTGTTACACGTACATTTTTCGAATATTTCAAGCCATGTCACAGCATATTTTAGTAATCACAAAATTTACACTTTGAAAGAAAGATTGTCCTATTTTGTAAGACACTTTAATACAAGAGGTTTGACAGAACAATACCGGGAAATATTAATCTGCCTTTTGGAGCATGCACGCATTGATAGTACATATATCAACAGTATCAAGAAACTTTTACGTTCCAGTATCTTTGGACCAATACTAAATTATTACTTTCCAGTACCTGACCTACTCGCAATGGTATTAAGCATGAATGCAGTTGATATGTCATTGTTTTTACGACATCGAGGTCAGTGTGTACTTGCCAAAGATCTTTTGGAGAATGCGTCCGTGATAGCTAAGTTTCCGTGCTTAGAAGCAGTAATTTTGTCTACCCTTGCGCCAGTCAACACTCAGCTTGGTTTTTATGAAGATGCAAGGGAAGTTTCTGTGAAGGCTTTGGACATTAGTAAAACAAAATTGAGTGAACTTGAATATTCTGCATGTATCTCCACAATCCTGAATAACATTGGCGTTGTTTTGAAGGACCTAGGTGAATATAAACAATCCAAGACGTTTTTCAGTGCTGCTGTAAACTCATCGAGCATCCTCGTTGCGATTTTCCTCGCTTTTCAATATCTTGGTTTAAAATGGTTTCAAGATTACGAGAATGCCACAACTTTAAATAACCTTGGGTCAACGTTACAAGAGCTTGGCGAATATGTTCAGGCATTGGATGTTGTGGACAAGGCCATTAAAAAAAACGAAAAACTGAAAGATAATGAAAGTTTGGCGTCCTCTTTGAGAATTCGCGCATTAGTTTTTCAAGGTCTTGGTCAATATCATGAGGCTAAGACATGCTTAGAAAGTGCTACAGCCATCAGAGAAAATGAAGAAAGTGCATACGATAACAATGATAATCCTTGGTTGGCCAGGATGTGGAGGAACCTTGCATCAGTTCTTCAAGATCTTGGTCAATATTTACAGGCCAAAGATCTTTTGGAAAAAGCTCAGGCCATTGAAGAAAGCATATGCCATCCAAATTTGGCTTCAACGTTGAGTTGTCTTGCGTCCGTCTTACACGACCTTGGCAAATATGACCAAGCAGAAACTCTCTTGACAAGGGCCATTGACATCCAAGAAAGTACTTTTAAAGAAGGTCATCCAAATATGGCAATCACTCTACGGATGCTTGCATCAGTGTCACAAAGACTCGGGAAGTACGAGAATGCCAAGTCCCACTTGGAAAAGGCAATGGAAATTCAACGGAGAACTTTTGATGATAATCATCCAAGCTTAGCCACCACCTTGACTATCTATGCATCAGTTCTACACGATCTTGGACGATACGAAGAGGCAAAGGAACACTTGGAGAGGGTGATAACTGTACAGGAAAAAGTCCTCGATAAAGAACATCCAAGTTTGGCTTATACCTTGTGCAATCTTGCATCAGTGTTGCAAGATCTAGGTCAACATGAAGAGGCTATTTGTCATTTGGAAAGAGCTCAGTCCATTCAAGAAAAAGCTTTCCAATCCGACGATCATCCACGACTAGCTACCACGTTGAGTTCCCTTGCATCAAACGTCCAAGATCTTGGTAGATATACAGAAGCCAAGAGTCTATTGGAGAAGGCTTTGGCTATCCAAGAAAAAGCCTTCGACAAAGACCACCCAGCTATAGCAAACACTCTACAAACCCTTGCATCTGTCTTACAAGATCTGGGTGAATATAAACAGGCAAGGATTCTTTTAGAAAGAGCTCTTGCTGTCCAAGAGAAAGTATTTGACAAAGACCATCCTTATTTGGCTTCTACGTTAAGTAATCTTGCATTGGTATCACAGAAACTTGGTGATGATGGCCAGGCGAAGATACTTTTAGATAAGACTCTAATAATTGAACAAAACACCTGCAATGGACGCCACCCAAGTTGGGCAAATACAGCGATTAACCTTGTATTAGTTTTGAAAGGTTTTGGTAAAGGCTTAGAGGCCAGGAGTCTTTTAAAAAGGGTGACTCAAAGAGGCGCTTATTCAGTTGATTAAAGCTATACAAAAATCTAAATCGGGACGGAGATGACTTACAAAAACTCTGATGACTGAGTAATGATCAGTCAATTGATGAATACTAACTGTACAAACACTTGTCAATTTGTTTTAGAAAACACTTTAATCAACGCTGCAAGGGTTGAACGCTTTCAACTGTGAACTTTGAACAATGTTGTAACGGGCATGCAACCATTACAGAACTAACAATTACTAAATATTGGAATTGGCAGTACCGAATAACTGGCATGGCGTAACAAGCCTTGTCATGGTATTATTTCTTTGCAAAAATCAGTCTTAGTGTAAAAAAATCTTAACTTCTTTGTTCCGAAAAAACTTAAAAAAATCTTATAATGTCAAGCTAGCACGATATAGGTCTAGAGCTATAGCCAAATAGACACAAACGCAAACAATGCATGGGATTAGAGACTATTTTGATAGACTTTATATATATTTAATTCTGTTATTTTAGAAGGTTTATTAGTTATATCTATTTTACTGATTTAGAGTGCAAACAATATATATCTGTGAAACATTACAATTGCAAACAAGAGCTCGAGAAAACGTGCATGCAAGGAGTTGGAAATACTAAAATGAATGAATGATGTAAGGGATACAGTATATCAAATTATTTTTCTCGAGTTGTTTGTCCGAATCGAAGCAGGCTATATATATATGGTATAGCACCTCGGGCCTCAGCATCTTTTTTTATTTTTGCATACAAGTGCATGTACAAACGCGTTTTAAAGTGTGCAATGTCTATTTCAAGGCCCGAATATATTGTTTGGCACTCTAGAGTAAAGGCATTAATACTCAGACAAAATTATAAAAAAACAATGGAACTAGTGACTAAGGTGTCTTGTTTCTATTTTTAATACTGGGGCCAGTTGTAAGAAGCCTGGTTAAAGTTATATATTATTGTATTATTTACACACGACCTCTAGGTAGACCAAAATTATTTTTTGTACTAAGTATTAGTTGATAGAGCATTTGTGTATAGAAAAAAAGTTTACATTACATCCATTGGATAACAGTTATCCAGTGTATAGAATTTGTATAGGTTTTATCCGTTGGATAGGGAATTATCCTGTGGATAGCGCTATTCAGGCTTCCAGGTTTAGAGCCTTCACTCCATCATTGTATCGTATTTTTCTCTTGAAGTTTTTTTTTGTAAAAGCGCGCGAAATTAAACGCGGTAGGAGATTATTATATTATCACCGCGCGCAATTTCTATAATCACGCAGCTCGAAGACTCGCCGCTCGGTAAATATTCACCGATAATCACTTCGCCTTCGGCG
The DNA here is from genome assembly GCA_949775045.1 of Metridium senile. Taxonomy (NCBI): domain Eukaryota; kingdom Metazoa; phylum Cnidaria; class Anthozoa; order Actiniaria; family Metridiidae; genus Metridium; species Metridium senile. The sequence continues at coordinate 10,324,810 of OX459095.1, forward strand.
AATAATTGTTAAGTAGTAAAAATACACAAGTGATTATAGAAATTGCGCGCGGTGATAATATAATAATCTCCTACCGCGTTTAATTTCGCGCGCTTTTACAATTTAGAAGTACAATATGCATAGGTTTTCTTAAAAAAGGCTGGTTGTTTTTAATTTTTGAAATAATCGCTTTTGTGATTGTTAATTATATCCTCATCCACTGGATATGAGCAATCACGTGCTCTGATTGGTTCCTCTACGACTAGACTATCAGCTCATAAATATCGTGAGTAGAGAAGAAAACAAAATGGCGGCGTTTTTTGCTGACGAAATGAATCCCTAGAAATGAAAGGAAATACTAGAAAATAAACTTCAAACAAACCAAAAAGGAAGAAAAGAAAATGTCATTGATTGTTTTATGTTCCAATAATTAGTGTATATAACAGATTTTTACACAAAAAAGCTTCTTCTTCGGTTCTCTTTTTGCCATTGTTTGTTCCATTGTTTGGAAGGTTTTTTTTAGCTTGAAAATAGTTAAAATTATCCTCATCTTTACCACCGGACCATCGTCACCACCATCATCATTACCACAATCATTGTCACCATCATCATCATTACGATCATCAACACCATCACCATCGTCACCAGCACCACGATTAACATCATCACCACCACTACCACCACCGCTGCCAGCATCATGATTGCCATGGCTATCGTCACCGTCATCATCATCTTTACCATCCGACCATCGTCACCATTATCATCATCTTAACCATCCGACCATCGTCACCATTATCATCATCTTTACCATCCGACCATCGTCACCATTATCATCATCATTACCATCCGACCATCGTCACCATTATCATCATCATTACCATCCGACCATCGTCACCATTATCATCATCATACCTCCATATCATCACTATACCACCATCGCTACATTATCATAATTTTTACCATCGGACCATCGTCAGCAATAATAATTAATTCTATTATTATTCTATTATTCTATTTGTCAACTTACTATTCTCTTCCATAGCCAGACATTTTAAATCCACCAAAAGGAGCCTGAGGGGCTCCCCCACCGTAACAATTCACCCTGTTAAAGTAACCAATAGGATAACAGATCAATAGATTACCTTCCTTGTTTGTTTACCCATTATAGATCACGTGATGCTACCCTTGGGAGTTGATTCTTTCACATGTAAATGTTATAACACGTTCATCATAAAAGAACAATTCCCAAATGGGCAATTTGAATTGGGAGGCAAGTTAATATTTATTAACTAAAATTACTATTACTCTATCAATGAACAAGATTTTTTTCCGCAGAAATTTTAATAGGATTTTTATTGCTTAGTTTATTTTTAATTGTTATCTATAATATAAATAAGACTAAAAAAGATATTGTAATAATTTGCACTATCATCGTAACCGCGTATCATGCATCGTGATTTCATTTATCAGAAGAAAACTTGTCTTCATTTCACCTCTTCTCTGGCAATTCTCATGTCATCTTTGACGTTGGAGAAGACTGTTGGTTGAATGAAGAGACCTGTGTCACCATGGCGCTGGCCACCGCATTCCAACTTAGCACCTTCTTTTTTTGCCACTCTTTATCATGTCTAGAATCTTGTCAAATTGCTCTTGATCAATCTGCAAAAAGAGACGTGTCAGTGAGAATAGAACCACAAGCATTAAGATTAGTATAAGATTCTTTAGATCATTATACTATCACAGATATAATCTTCATCAATGTCGTCGACATCATTTTGTCACCACTATGTCTTTGTCATATTTTTCAACAACATCATTATTAACAACAACAACATCATTATAACAACATCATTGTTATTAAGAACAACAACAACAACATCATCATAATCAATAAAAACACCATTAAACATAATCATTATCGCACTTTTAATAGACATCTTAATGTCACATCACAGTCACAATACCTTTATGATCATCATCATCACAATTACCATTTACAACATCACGGCGTTTGTCATCGTAAACAACATCGTGAACATCATCATCATCAACAACACTTAATTTATCATCATCATTACCATTTACAACATCACGGCGTTTGTCATCGTGAACAACATCGTGAACATCATCATCATCAACAACACTTAATTTATCATCATCATTACCATTTACAACATCACGGCGTTTGTCATCGTAAACAACATCGTGAACATCATCATCATCAACAACACTTAATTTATCATCATCATTACCATTTACAACATCACGGCGTTTGTCATCGTAAACAACATCGTGAACATCATCATCATCAACAACACTTAATTCATCATCACAATTACCATTTACAATATCACGGCGTCTATCATCGTTTACAACATCGTGAACATCATCATCATCATCACTTAATTCATCATCCTCATCATCATCACTATTACAATTTACAAACCATTTACAAAACCGTAAGGCTATTGTATTGTATTGTAAAAACACCATCGTGAACATCATCATCGTCATATACAACTTCTTCATCATCATAATCATTAGCAACTCATTAGCCATCATCATCATCATCATCATCATCATCATCATTAAAAACAGCTTATTCTTCATGTATCATCATCATCATCATCATCAACAACAACAACAACGTATTTTTCATGCATCATCAACATCAGCAGTTGCAGCATCAATTGACATCAACATTAATTACCAGCACTATGCTAAAAAAATACTCATATAATCATAATCATCACCAACATGCATCATCCCTATTACACCCTGTTACACCGTCCTGGTTGTATGCCTCAAATGCTTAGTATTTTCTTTAACATTAAAAGTGTGAAGTAATTACAAATCGTTTTAGTAGACCAATAAACATGTATATCTAGTATTTAAGTAATGGTTTTCCTTGGTTTGGTTGTCTATTAGTGCGTATTGCAGTTACATTACAACTTTTCCAGGCATCTGTTTCAAAGTCATAGACTCGAAAAGCATTAAAAAAGACATGCAAAATTAAGTAAAACTTAAAAAGTACAAAATTATCATCATACTTTTATATTTACATTGAGCAATATCAGGAGAGCATAGACAACGACTTTGCACTGACAAAATTCACATTCTTGGTGTTCATATGGTGGGTTTGAGTGCCCTACAAGTGAGGGTATTGTTGCTTGGCAGTTACTTTATTAATGACTTTACCTGTGGAAATGCTCTGTGTTCTTATCAAAGGGGTTACCAACAGTGCTGTGCATTTATCAATTACTTTATTAATGACTTTACCTGTGGACCATGCTCTGTGTTCTTATCAAAGGGGTTACCAACAGTGCGGTGCATTTATCAAGATAACTCTTCATTTAGTTTTTGAAAAAAAAAAATGACATTTCAGTTTAACCCACAAAAAATCAGCTTTTTCCAGTTTTTTTAAGCCCTCGAAAACGACAAAAAGCGGCCATTTTGTTCGAGACGTACTGGTATTTTTCTCAAAAAAAGGTAATTATTTTCACGTTTTGTGTCAAAAGATCGCTTTATTTCCAAATATTATGAATTTCAAAAACATTTTAGGGCCTTCTTTCATTATGACTGGCATTTTTGTATTCTTGTTTTTGCCAAGACATTCCGTCACGATGCTTGCGAAAAATGCCGAAATTGCCGAATTTGAAGACATTTTACTCAAAAACAACGACGGTGACCCCCAACTTTATGCATTCGTTTATCATTTATATATTTAATTGTTCATATATTTATTTATTTATTTCAATGGCTGTTATAGTTATATCTGCAAATGTGTTCAAACATGTATTGGCAAACAATTTAAAAGTTCTCCCGGAAGCCTCGAATTGAATCCATTCGAAATCAGTTGTATGTACCTGTAAGGGCCCGGGCAAACGGTTTCAACATTTGCTTCAACATCCGTTCTGTTTTGTTGAATGGCAATGTTTAAACTCTTTTATACTCTTTCAACATCGATTCAACATGTTTCAACAATGTTGAAAGAGTTTAAAAGCGCTTCCAAAACATTGCCATTCAACAAAATCGAAGGGATGTTGAAGCAAATGTTGAACATCATAGTCTCATGCATCAATAACAATCGTCACGCAATCCACTCGCGGAAATATCACACGACCTGTTACGTATTTTGTATATATCCATAATGCATATCAAACCAATTTGAATCGGGTCACTGACGTCACTGACAGGCTCAGTCAGCAGGTGGTGGTTTCGTGCGTCATTACACTCTGCTTCTTCATCCGATAAGAATTTTTGATATTTGAATTAAGATATTTGTTGTCATCGTCAGTCGAAAGTAAGCAAATTGGTTGTACCCCAAAAGCGATGTAAACTATAAGGTAAGTCATTTACTTAATATTACAAATAATAGGTTGTTGCTAATAGCTCGATCTACGATGATATTGTCTTCACTCATTTCCGGCTTGACTTTCACTTTCGTTGTCATGAAGAAATGTACCTAAAATTTCGCGAATATAAAGCATTTTAAAATATATGATATATAAGATAGGGAAAAGGATCTTACGAGACACAGTCTCGTCAAAACCGAGCAAAATCATACAAAAGTGGCAGATATGAAAAATTCGATCTCCTTTGTATTTTGCATTTCAATAGTCCTTAGGGAGGTTAGAACTATGACAAACTTTTTTTTACCACGACCGGCAAATTGATGCTTATAAAGGAATGGTCGATAATTAGCGTGCGTATATCCAGTTCTGGAAGCACGATGGTAGCGTAAGAGTCGCACGAGGCTTTAGCCGAGTGCGACTCTAGCTACCAGAGTACAAAAAACAAGTTTTACAAAGGATTTTAGCTGACACGAACTGAAGTGAGCCACAATCATGTTGAAACGAGTTGAAATTCGTCTTGGAGACGTTTGCATCGAGCAAAAGAGCCTTTGAAAACGCTTATTTTTCGATAAACAATAATAAGAACTTTAAACGAAAACACCGTCAAATGTTGAAGGAATTTATCTATCTGAAGATGAAAGCATGATGATCGCTGACAGAACTTTGAATCGAGAAAAACGGCCTTTTTCAAGATTTTTGAACCTTTTGTATGCAGAAAAACAAAGACAAGAACACTTCCTGACTTCAAAAACGTTGTTAACTTTGTAGAAAAACTTATCGTGAATTTTACAGCTTTTTAAAAGTAACTGAAAAGCATGCAACGATATCTCTCAGCAAAAGATAGCTCAACTCACCGCCGTGTTGTTTACAAGGAAAGATAAAAACTAAAACTATTGTTTTCAACTATTATCGAGGTATGTGAACGAGCTTTATATTCTTTAGAGAATTAAAATAAAACCCTCTTGTGTATTCTCTCTGGAGTTTTTGCAATTTGATTTGATTTTCTCAACTTTTGCTTATTAAAATGTATGCAAAAACAACCAATGCTCGCCACCTATTTGCAAATTTGCAAATTTTTGTGGGTTTTGGTCGACCTTTCTCTCAAGTTTTTCGCCTTTTTCCTCCACTGGCTCAACAATTTCTTCAAATATGTCGAAAGCAAAACAGGAAAGTCGTTGCTGTCGTCCAAAGCGGCCATTTCAATTTGTTTTTGTCGCAAAAAAAGTAAAAATTTGCAATAGCGAACTTGAAAGCCTCACATTAAATTTCTATGGGATATCTCTATGGGATATCCATTTCTTGTGAATAAAAAATAAGCCAATCAGAGCGCGCGATTCAACTTGCATATGTTATAATTACCGCTTGAATATACGAAAACCTCACTTCAGTATTTTACAAATAACACTCCAAATTTAAATCTAAGATTACACCATTAAAGTTCAGGTCTTTTACAATAATTCTGTGTCAAACATAATTCAGAATGTACAATTAACTTACAGTCGAACCTACTTAAGCGTTTCTATCGAGGTTGGAAGGTTCAATTTATTCTTCCAAACTTGATGTTAAATTTGTTTTGAAATTTGCATAAATGAATCGAATCTGTGAGTCGAGCTGTCGTCTTTAAATAATCAAAATAAAACAGATGAGTGGCTACGAAAACAATTAATATACAAATTAGGTAATACCTAATAGCGGAGCTCCCAGTTTTAAAGGAATGGTCGATAATTAGCGTGCGTATATCCAGTTCTGGAAGCACGATGGTAGCGTAAGAGTCGCACGAGGCTTTAGCCGAGTGCGACTCTAGCTACCAGAGTGCTTTCAGAACTGGATATACGCACGCTAATTATCGACCATTTCTTTTATAACATAGGCCCTTTTTTCAGTAAAATAATACAATTTTATTAACCGAGCGGGAGGTCTGTACAGGAGAATCTCGGGTGAAGTCGGAAAGAACAGACCGAACGCAATGAGAACCCGACCAAGGTCAAGCTAAGATTCTCCTGTACAGACCGACCAAGCTCAGTTAATAAGATTTTTATTATATGACCACAATTATTTTCGATAAAAAAGTAATATTGTTTTAATTTAATTAACGACGCGCGTACGTTGCTTTCAAATGGCTTCCCAGTAGTTTTACTGAAAAAGAGCGGGTTGTCAGAAACCGGTTTTCATTCATCATGCCTGTGACGGATGCTTCGACAAACCTACAGTGATTTTAATGCCAAAATATTGAAATTATGGCAGCTTTCTTCATCATTCAAAATCAAAGATCGTTTAAAGACAAAGGCTTTTGTTTATACCTCTACATCAAAGAAAGTCAAGAAACAAAAAACAAGTTTTACAAAGGATTTTAGCTGACACGAACTGAAGTGAGCCACAATGGATGTTGAAACGAGTTGAAATTCGTCTTGTAGACGTTTGCATCGAGCAAAAGAGCCTTTGAAAACGCTTATTTTTCGATAAACAATAATAAGAACTTTAAACGAAATCACCGTCAACTGTTGAAGGAATTAATCTATCTGTGTCGTACTTAATGAAGAAGATGAAAGACATGAAAGCATGATGATCGCTGACAAATCTTTGAATCGAGAAAAAACGGCCTTTTCCAAGATTTTTTAACCTTTTGTATGCAGAAAAACAAAGACAAGAACACTTCCTGACTTCAAAAACGTTGTTAACTTTGTAGAAAAACTTATCGTGAATTTTACTACAGCTTTTTAAAAGTAACTGAAAAACAACGATATCTCTCAGCAAAAGATAGCTCAACTCACCGCCGTGTTGTTTACAAGGAAAGATAAAAACTAAAACTATTGTTTTCAACTATTATCGAGGTATGTGAACGAGCTTTATATTCTTTAGAGAATTAAAACAATACCCTTTTGTGTATTCTCTCTGGAGTTTATGCAATCTGATTTGATTTTCTCAACTTTTGCTTATTAAAATGTATGCAAAAACAACCAATGCTCGCCACCTATTTGCAAATTTTTGTAGGTTTTGGTCGACCTTTCTCGAAGTTTTTCGCCTTTTTCCTCCACTGGCTCAACATTTTCTTCAAATATGTCGAAAGCAAAACTACGACGAAACGAGTTGAAGATTTTACTAATTTTTGAGTTTTGTCTCTCAGAAACTTGAAACAAATGATAATATTGAACCATGGATAATAAAAACACTTGAACTTACTTTATCGGTGATTATTTTCTTGAGCTTGTCTTTCTTCAATGACATTGATCATATTTTGACGAAAAGATGTATGTACTTGAACTTTGATGGATTAAACATTGTTCATAGTTCAACTGCCAAGCTTGAAAATCCTTCAATAAACTGTGCCGAGGGAAGCGATTTGAAGACAGTTTTCATAACAAACAAGGTTCCTGGTGACAAGGTGTGAAACTCGATGGCGTGGATGGATAGAGGTGCGCCGCAGTCTGTATAGGCACGGAAGTTCAACGACGAGCGCCGAGAAGGACGCGAGCAGCAATCGACTGACACGCCAAATAAAAAATATTGTGTTCAAAGTTTTCTTTCAAAATAAGTGTTTTTCTTTCTTTTAGGGATTTTCAATTAATAAACCTCTAACAAAAACAAACAGCCAGTGTGTTAAATTTCTTTCCATGTTTATTGAAATGCTAATAAATATAATTAGTATATTTTACAATGTGAATTGTTGTTCAAAGTGTACTTATAAAATCTGTAACGATTCTGCTTTAGCTTAAATAAATCATTTCCGAAGTATGGTAATATACAGATGCTTCGTTAACGTTACCGTGCGCGTTTTAAAAGCACATACTTCGGAAATGATTCGTAGGGTAGCCAAGCGCGGTGAAATCATGCAAATGGTGTGAAGGAATGTCTTGTTGTGCCAAACATCAAACAATAGAACTCCCAGAGCACCAGATCTTTAACCAGTATCTCAATATTACTCAACTTTGCGTCTACATTAGATACCTTTAAAACTTCCCAATGAATATGAAAATCAGAGACATTACGAAACATTAATAGCCCTCATAAAGTTTTATTAAAAACAAATAGACGAGTTTTACGATTTTTGCATTTTTGCGAAATTGTATACAAAACCACGAAAAAAAGTAAACATTGGATTTTTGGTCCGGCTCATATATTTTACGTTTTGAGAAGATCGTATGGCTCGATTGCTATCTAATTGCCATAAAGTGAGCAAGATATATAGGAGAAAAGAACGAACGAAGATTTTTGCTAACAGATACCCAAGAAATAATAAATATTTCGATGCAAAATCTATTGTTTAAATTTTGCGTAAATTATCCGCTTTATTTAAACAATCCTCGATATCTTGCAATCCGCCTTATAAATTTTGATAAAACTTTCCACAACTGGGGGCAAATATTCGAGGTGTAAGCAGGGTGAAGCATTTTGCTAGAAAATGACTTTAAAGGCTAATATTGGACTCAAGGCTAAAACATATATTTCGTAATAAATCAATTAAAATTATGTCCGATTTTTCAAAAAAACATCCTAAATCATAATTCAGTCTTTATGAAAGAAATGTGTTCAAGTGGATTTGAAATCGAACCCAACGCGTTTTTATACTGGAGCTTCAAATGCGGACGGTACTCGCGAAAAATTATTGGGTGGAGCCACCTTAAGCCATGTCGGGAGGCACGTTTTAAAATTCAACGTAAACAAATTAATAAAAAATATTTACAATGAAGTATGTTTGTTTTTGTTATTTTTACGTGTCTTTTCTTGAATTGTTAGACTACTCACTCATTATGATCTTAAACAAATTATCCAAGACTCAACAAGAATCTCTGAGTACTCAAAAACGACGATTGATCCAATATTTGTTAATTTTGAGCACAGAGTAGTTCAATCAGGAGTGTTACACACTTCACTCAGTGATCATTGTACAGTATTCTGCGTAATGAAAAGTGGCGTAACAAAAGCTCCACCAAAGTCATTCGAATTTCGAAGTTATAAATCTTACAACAATGATGCTTTTGTTAATGACTTAAAACAAGTTCCATGATTCATTGTAGACAGTGTTAGTGAAATCGACGATTGTGTATTCCTTTGGGAACGTCTCTTCTCGGGCGTAGCAGATTTGCATGCTCCAATTAAATTCAAGCGTGTGAAAGGATTCAGAAATCCATGGATTAATCAAGACTTGATCGATTTACGAAAGGATCGAGACTATCATCATAAAAAAGGCTATTAATGGAAATAATAAGTATCACTGGAGCATGTATCGTAAATTACGTAATAAAGTAAATTCTCATGAACGCAAATTAAAGTCCAATTATTATTGTCAATTAATCAACGAAGCAAAGAATGATAGCTCAAAAATGTGGCGTGCCATTAAGTCTGTTCTTCCTGTGAACAAAACCTCAGACATCTATGCTTTACTTAACGGTGAATTGTGGTGAATTGTGTAAAGACAATAAGACAATTGCTGGAATCTTCAATGACTTTTTTTCGTCCAAAGGAAAGCGATTGTCAAAGGCATTTGATAAACATTTTCGAGGTAGTATGAATGTTTTTAATGATACTCACAGTTTTAAATTTTGTGCCGTTGATGAGAAGTTTGTCCAAGAAAATCTTAAAAACTTGAAAACAAACAAAGCATGTGGCCTGGATAAAATAAGCGCACGCTTATTAAAAGATGCTGCTGAAGTTGTATCACATTTATTGACTCTACTGATAAATAAATCACTTGCAGAAGGTTGTTTTCCCGCGACATGGAAATTACAGCTTTGTTCAAAGGGGGTGACAAGTCCTCCAAGGATAATTATAGACCAATATCCATCTTGCCTACCATAAGTAAAATACATGAAAAAGCTGCCCATATTCAACTTTACGGCTACTTAGAGGAAAACAATTTATTATCAAATGCACAGTATGGTTTTCGTCACAAGCGCTCAACAACATCAGCATTAATTAAGTTTACTGACAACCTTCTCGATAACATGGATAAAGGACAAACGACAGGCCCTGGAGTAGTATGTTTGGATATGAAGAAGGCGTTTGATACGGTGAACCATGTTATTCTGATCAAGAAATTGAAATCGCTAGGTGTATCTGGAAAAACTCTCCAATGGTTTATTTCTTATCTTAGTGGTAGGACCCAGACGACAGTTTGTGGCAATGAAATGTCTTGTTCCGCTAAAGTGTCTATTGGTGTCCCGCAAGGTTCCATTCTTGGACCTTTGCTGTTTCTGGTTTATATTAATGGCATTCGTGAGGTAACTAGACATACAACAATGACGATGTTTGCTGATGACATGGCTATTTTCTATTCCTCAAAATGTGCAAGTGATCTTCAAAATTAATTGAATATTGATCTCGGAAGCATCGCAGCATGGTTAAATGAAAATAAACGGACACTTAATGTTGAGAAATCTAAATCTATGCTGATTGGGACACCAGGTCAGTTGAAGAAGATAGAGAATATTCAACTTTCTGTGAACTGTAAGTACTTTGAAAGAGTCAAATCTTTCAAATACTTAGGAGTCATTGTGAATGAAAACATGACGTGGAGTGAACATATTGAATACATCCGAAGTAAAGTTACACAGCGACTTGGTATTCTCAAACGTTTAAAACATCTATTACCCATGGACACTAGAATAATTTATGTTAACACTATGGTGCTTCCTATCATTGAGTATGCATGTCTAGTATGGGGAGATAAGAACAACAAAGTGCTGATGAATTCATTGCAGATCCTCCAAAATAAGGCTGCGAGACTTGTCCTCAATTTACCATCATTTTTCTCTGGATCAGAGGCGTTGAAGATGCTCAAATGGCAAAACCTGCATACAAGAAGATCAGTCCAAAGATGCATATGGATGTATCAACTTGTTCACGATCAGGATACTTGTACTGTCAGAACTGGTTCTAATATCCATTCTTACAACACAAGAAACAAAGATATGCTACGAACTGAGAAGTCTAACTTAAATAAAGGTTTACAAAAATCATACAATAGTTTCCTGGGAGAATGGAACGCTTTACCTACAGACGTAAAAAACTTACCAACAAAGAAACATTTTATAAAAGCAATTTTGAATAGATTTGATTAATCGTTTTGGACAAATTTTATATTTTGAAGAATTTTATCATTGACTTTTAAATCTTATCTAGTTTTATAATTTGTATATATATTTCTTATTTAGTTATATATTTATAATTTTATTTATCTATAAGTATTCTTTGTTTTATACAGAGCCCTACTGAAAAGCATTTTTAAATGATGTAGGCCATGGCCATCTGTTTAAAGATTGTAATTATTATTATCATCATCATCATCATAATTTTCATCAGTTGTCAAAAATGTTTCCGTGATCATCCGTAGACATTAGCTGTGCACTTTCGAGCGGTGTCAGGGTGGGTAAAGTAACTAATTTTTTTTTAAACTTCTGGTGTTTTTTATCCAATCACAAATCGGTTGATTTTAATGAGATTCAACTTCCGGTACTTATTTAAACAAATTCAGCCAATCAGGAAAACTTCCAGTTTTGGATTGAACCAGAGCCCTTGGGGCGAAACCTTCCGCTGGACGGTTGACCGTGGGCTCTGGGAACGAGAATGCCTCCGCAGGCAACTCCTGATTGGCTGAATTTTGAATCGATCGGGGTTTCTGTGTTGAAATATTTGGCAGGGAAGAACTGGGGACGAGTTTGGAGAGAGAAAAACTCTGACTCTCCCCCTTCCCGCTCGTTTTTTCTCTCCTCACCACAGGAAGCCCGACGAAAAGAGATATAAGAGGTCGATGCCTGCGGAGGAGGCTAAGCTATACGCACACCTCATTAGCATGTTTTTTTTAACACTTAAGATGAAACCGTTCTATTAAAAATAAATCACAAAAAGATAATAAAGGAGATTTAGTCAAACCGTTGAATAGTTGACGTGACCTAATTCCAGATTAGATAAGTAAAATACTATTTTAGTCGACGTTACATAAATTTGAAATCACTTGAAAACTGTTTGTAATTTCCAGGGAAGTACGACAAAGTTTGTATGCCTCACCAGTTTCTTGTAAATGTTAATTAATTGTTTGACCGTTATTTCGGCTTTTACTATTTTTACTAAATCTATCTTGCTATTCAGCAGTTTGACCCGCACTAAATTGAAATGCACTAAATTTGTAAAATTCATTAATAATGCAGTCATAAGCTTTCCAGCCAATCCGATATAAGAATATGAGATCACAAGAGCACCCTTGTAAAACCCATACAAACTTAATTACGGAGAGGGTTTGAATAATCGTCAGGGAAAACAGGGTTTAAAACAATGAGCATGTAAATTAGATACAACCACTAGTGACTTGTATCTGAAATATATATTAGATTATGAAGCAGGCCATTCTAGTACGTTTTAGCACAGCTGCATAGGCTGTTGCTGACCAGAGATATCATTGTTTCCTGACATATTATGAGAATTTTTGTTTAGTAATATCTTCATAAAAGCATTGACTTTCAAACGTTGTAATTCCAGGGGTCTGAAAAACTACCAAAATAATCCCTAGATAATTTCTGGTTTATTAAAGTTTCATTCTATTTCATTTCACTTTAGTACTTTCATTTTCTTTTGTGTGCGTAGTGTGTGTGTGTGTGTGTGTGTGTGTGTGTGTTCTTTTGGTTAATTTTATGTAATTTTATGTAATTGTTTCAGGTATGGCTTTATCGAAGGAGCTTTCATCAGAACAGTTAAACTGCTTCAGGGTATTCCAAGTGGTAACAAAGATAATCCCTGAAGAGCTCCGTATCGTATTCAAACGCGAGTGGGATGTAAGATATGGCAGGTCGCACAGCATCTGGAAGGATACCGCCAAAAATGGATGTGATTTCGACTCGTTGACAAACCCGAAAGAAAAAAAGAGCAAGAGTGCAGAGCTTAATGTTATCAAAAATGGCAACAGGATGGAGTGGGACATCACATGTCTTATCTATGCTATCCTTTATTCAAACTGCATTGGTAAAAAGAGTCTAGATCCCACAGTCAAGAAAACTGTCGATACCTTGAGAGTATTTCGGAACAACTTCATACATCGCAAAGACGATAATATTACGGAAGCTGACTTTCAAAGTTCCATGCAAGATGTTATCACCGCCTTTAAAGATCTAAAGATTGACACGTCAATCGTCGAGGAAATAAAAAACCAAAAAGATTTCCCGACAGAATATCTTCGTGACATCCAGAACCAACTGCATGAAGAAAGGAGAAAGAACACAGAGGCTCAATCCTTTTTTGTCCTCCCATCCAACCCGACTCATGAGACGATTGACCGTGTTACAGAAGTATCTGAAATTTACAGTGAGATTGAGATACTGAGAAACAACAACAAAGAAAAAGTCACTGTCACCTACCTGAGTGGTAATCCTGGTTGTGGTAAGAGTGAGCTAGCAAGACAGATTGGTGAGAAGTACTTTGATGAGTTCGACGCAGATACGAAGTGCGTGATGACACTGGACGCATCCAGTACAAATAGGTTGTTGTACTCGTACATTGAACTTGCTAGTTATCTGCAGTGTAGCGAAACATCTATCAATGAAATAGCCACCTTGCAAAAAAGCGACGAAGATAAGATCATTCGCCTTCAAAAGGAGTTTATCAATCGTGGATTGCTAAGGCATTCATCATGGCTTATAATTGTTGACAACGTGGAGGACCTCAAGTTGGTGTCAAAGCTCATCCCTCATGCAGGACAGACAGGCAGGGGCCACATCTTAATTACCACACAGGATAGTCAATCAATTCCACCATCTACTTCACACTTCAACCACTTTCCACTAGGCGAAGGTATGCAACCAGATGATGCTGTGAACACCTTGTCTACTATATCAAAGGTAGTTGCTGACAAGCATATTTTACTCAGAGTGGCCAAGGCGGTAGGTTTTCAGCCATTGGCGCTGGCATGCGCTGCTATGTGGATGCAAGATGCGGTAGCCAATGACAAAACAGTCAACTGGACAACATTTCTTCATAAACTTTACGAAGGGAGTCTCGAGAAAATGGAACGTGTTTATGAGAAGAAATGTTTGCAGTATAAGAAAACAATGACACAAGCTATCAAGATGGCACTAGAAGTGAAGGTTGCAGGCAGTGAAATCATGAAGTATGTATTTCAGTTTTTATCGGTAATTGGTCCAGAGCGCATTCTAATGGAGTATATTGTGAACTATGTTATGTTGTATTTACCAGACGAGGACCGGCACTCTATTGCATCAGAAATCAGATCGTCCTCATTTATTCTAACTCCAGAAGATAATTCCATTTCAATGGTTCGGGTACACCAAATCATCCATCACACTCTACAGGTCATGCATCAGAATGAAACGAGAGATTTAGCCTTTTGGTTAAACATACTTAAAGTGTTTGCTTTTAAAAACGATATCCAACCAATTCCATCATTAGTCATACACCTGGCCAGTGTTATTAATCACGTAATAGTATATTTCAAAGTGCACAAAATAGACTCTTGTCAAGAAAGTTTGATAAAGCACTTAAACACAAGTGGTCTGACAGCACAATACCAGGAAGTGTCAAACTGCCTGATGAAGATAATCAATTATGATAGTATTATACAATCATTTGACATTTTCTTACAACACATTTTAACAGATGTTCCCTTATCTGACCAACTTGAAATGTTTTTAAGCTTGAATGCAGTTAAGATGTCAGTAGTTTTACGAGCCCGAGGTCAGTGTGTACTTGCCAAAAACCTTTTGGAGAATGCGTCCGAGATAGCTATGCTTCCGTGGTTAGAAGCACTAATTTTGTCCTACCTTGCGATAGTCTTCACACAACTTGGTCATTATACTCATGCCAGGAACGTTTGTGAGAGGGCTTTGGATATTACAAACAGCAAATTCGATGAGCTTGAATATTATTCATTGATGTTTAATGTCCAGAATAACATTGGTATTGTTTTAATTGACCTCGGTGAATATAAACAATCCAATAATTTTTTTAGAGCTGCTTTGAAGTCTCATAACAATCAGATCGCAGTAGTTTCCAACTTTGTTCAAAATCTAGATCCAAATCGAATATTTGGACAACTTTACGAAAACGATATGACAAAATCAAATAAAACTACAACTTTAACTAACCTAAGCATTACGTTACAAGAGCTTGGTAAATATAATCAGGCTTTAGATGTTTTGGACCGGGCACTGCCGATAATGGAAGGCACAGAATGCAAAGATGTTAGAAGCTTGGCAGTCAACTTAAGAATTCGCGCGTTAGTCTTGCAAGGTCTTGGTCATTATCATCAGGCTAAGACATATTTAGAAAGAGCTATAGCCATCCAAGAAGATGAAGAAACTGCATACGATAACAATAATAATCCTTGGTTGGCCAGGATGTGGAGAAACCTTGCATCAGTCCTTCAAGATCTTGGTCAATATTTACAGGCCAAAGATCTTTTGAAAAGGGCTCAGGCTATTGAAGAAAGCATATGCCATCCAAATTTGGCCTCAACGTTGAGCAGTCTGGCGTCTGTCTTACACGACCTTGGCTCATATGACCAGGCAGAAACTCTCTTGACAAGGGCCATTGACCTCCAAGAACGTACTTTTGAAAATGGTCATCCAAATATGGCAATCACTCTACGGATGCTTGCATCAGTGTCACAAAGACTCGGGAAGTACGAGAATGCCAAGTCCCACTTGGAAAAGGCAATGGTAATCCAACAGAGATATTTTGATGATAATCATCCAAGTTTAGCCACCACCTTGACTATCTATGCATCAGTTCTACGTGAACTTGGACGATACGAAGAGGCAAAGGAACACTTGGAAAGGGTGAGAACTATCCAGGAAGAAGTCCTCGATAAAGAACATCCAAGTTTGGCTATTACCTTGTGCAATCTTGCATCAGTGTTGCAAGATCTAGGTCAACATGAAGAGGCTATTTGTCATTTGGAAAGAGCCCGGTCCATTCAAGAAAAAGCTTTCCAATCCGACGATCATCCCCTTATAGCTACCACCTTGGGTTCCCTTGCATCAAACGTCCAAGATCTTGGTAGATATACAGAAGCCAAGAGTCTAATGGAGAAGGCTTTGGCTATCCAAGAAAAAGCCTTCGACAAAGACCACCCAGCTATAGCAAACACTCTACAAACCCTTGCATCTGTCTTACAAGATCTGGGTGATTATAAAGAGGCAAGGATTCTTTTAGAAAGAGCTCTTGCTATCCAAGACAAAGTATTTGACAAAGACCATCCTTATTTGGCTTCTACGTTAAGTAATCTTGCATTGGTATCACAGAATCTTGGGGATAATGGCCAGGCCAAAGATGCTTCTAGATAAGACTCTCTTAATTGAACAAACCACCTGCAATGGACGCCACCCAAGTTGGGCAAATACAGCGATTAATTTTGTATTAGTTTTGAAAGGTTTTGGTAAAGGCTTAGAGGCCAGGAGTTTTTTTGAAAAGGGTGACTCAAAGAGGCGCTTATTCAGTTGATTAAAGCTATACAAAAATCTGAATCGGGACGGAGATGACTTACAAAAACTCTGATGACTGAGCGTTGATCAGTCAATTGATGAATACTAACTGTACAAACACTAGTCAATTTGTTTAGAAAACACTGACTTTAATCAACGCTGCAAGGGTTGAACGCTTTTAACTGTGAACTTTGAACAATGTTGTAACGGACATGCAACCATCAATTACAGAACTAACAATTACTAAATGTTGGAATTGGCAGTACCGAAGAACTGGCATGGCGTGTTTTAATAGCCTCGTAGCAAGCCTTATCATGGTATTATTTCTTTGCAAAAATCAGTCTTAATGTAAAAAAAAATCATAACTTCTTTTGAAAAAAAAAATCTTATAATGTCAAGCTAGCATGATATAGGTCTAGAGCTATAGCCAAATATATACAATCGCAAACAATTCATGGATTAGAGACTATTTTGATAGACTTTATATTTAATTCTGTTATTTTAGAAGGTTTAGTCATATCTATTTTACTGATTTAGAGTGCAAACAATATATATCTGTGAAACATTACAATTGCAAACAAGAGCTCGAGAAAACGTGAATGGAAGGAGTTGAAAATACTAAAATGAATGAATGATGTAAGGGATACCGTATCAATTTCTCGAGTTGTTTGTCCGAATCGAAGCAGGCTATAGACCCTTAATAAGTCCCGAAGTGTTGTGTTTTCCGCGCTTGATGTCTAATTTATTCTTTTGAAATTGTATAATATGAAAGGAATTGGAAAGAATAAATTTGACGTCAAGCGCGGAAGACACAACACTTGGGGACTTATTAAAAGGGTATGTATCGTATAGCACTTCGGGCCTCAAAATGTTTTTGCATAAAAGTGCATTATTTTACAAACGTTTTAAAGTGTGCAATGTCTATTTCACGGTCCGAATATATTGTTTGTCACTCTAGAGTAAAGGCATTAATTCTCAGACAAAATTATAAAAACAATGGAACTAGTGACTACTAAGGTGTCTTGTTTCTATTTTACTGGGGCCAGTTGCAAGACGCCCGGTTAAAGTTATTTAGTATATACATGATTCACAACCTCATAAGAACGCGCGCTCTCATTGGCTAGCTATCTCTGAATCTGAGACCATATTCACTGCTCAAGCTAGGAATATTGCTTCTCGGCAAAATGGCGTCTCGTTTTGCAACAATTACCGATAAAGAAATTGAAAAAATTCAACAAAACGCAATTCCACAAAACACAAAGAAAGCTACAAAGTTTGGTTTAAGTGTTTTTTTCAAGGTAAAACGGCATTTTAAACATAAAACAATTTGAATTCATAGAAAACGAGGTTCAACGTTCGTGCGCCTTGTCACGCTTTGTAATGTTATGCAATAAATTTCTTAATTTATACAAAAATTTTTGTTTAATTTTTTTTTGTTCGGTTGTGAATCATGTATATACTAAAACAATTATTCACCTCAGGCTCAGTGATTATCAATGAATATTTACCTCGCCGCTCGGTAAATATTCATTGATAACCACTTCGCCTTCGGCGAATAATTGCTAAATATTATTGTATTATTTACACACGAGCTCGTATCGAGTATCGTATTTTTCTCTTAAGTTTTTCTCAATTCTTAAGCTAATGTAATTGCTTGATATAAATTCATTTTAAAGACACGAGTTTAAATATATATAAAAACAAACATACTAATGGTTTTATGTCTGGTTGTCAATGTACTATATATGCTGTACTGTTATAGATACCTGTTTGCTGAGTTTGGTTTAAAGTTTGCTTGAAACGTTTCAGAAAACATTTCAGTCCCGGCTGAAAGCCTAAAAAGGAAGGTTGTTTTGCTTTCTGCAAACAGGAACTATATATAAATAGTTAAATCACATTTTATTGTAAAAAGTGATATTTAGGTATAAAAATATATTTTCAGGGTTCGTACAGAATCCTCATCCAAAACTTATTACTCAAAATTCCAAAACCACACAAGCGAAAAAAAAACGGGCATTGATTGCGGCAGGCAAAAAAATCATCAGCCGTTTTTTAATTACAACGAAAACAGTTCTTTTGAATTGCAAGGTAGGAGCTGGGCAACCGACAAAAAATCCATAACTTTTCCATAGCCCAGCAGGTGAAAAAGGAATTTTCCAAAATTTTCCAGGTCCTGGATAAATGCATTAACAATTTCCAAAACTTTCCAAGACTTTCCAAAACCCGTACGAACCCTGTATTTTGAAAAAAATAAAAAATAAGACAGAAAGCAAAGTTGAGAAGTGCAGTCTACTGGGTTTTAACCTGCGCATCTTATATACTAGTAGTCGCCATACTGCCTGGGAAGGCAATATATGGGAGGTACGCTCGGGCTGCCTGTGGTCAGTGTTGTATATCTGGGTTTTGGGGCGATTAGCGCGCTGAGTGATGCTATGTAAGAGATAAATACCGAGAACGGAGGCAATAAGCCGTATAAAGCTTTATAGGCTTATTGCCGACGTTCGAGGTATTTATCTGACTTATTACATGATTTACAGAGGTTTTCCAAAAAGGCCTTGTATTTTTAAATTTTGTATGCAACATTTGGGTTTTTACGCCATATACTTTTATCGATGCAAGTCGTTTTCAAGACGACAAATATATTCTTCAAAAGGTTGTTGAATTTTTTGTTTTTATTTTTAGTGCATGACTTATTACATGATTGAATAGGTTTTCACACAACTTCATGTCCCAAAGGGCATCCTCAAGCTGATTATTTTTTTGGTTTCCCATGAGAATACAATCCAAACAATGGGCTTTTAGTTTTGTTGTACACTTGATACTAATGAACTGTAACGAACAAATGAATACGTTTTCTTCTCACTAACTGATATCGATCGGACAGTTAGCATAAAGTGTTAGGGTCAGGATTTGTAAGCAAAGGGTTCGGGGTTCGATCCTCGATAGGGTCACTCTATCAGATGATTTTTTATTCGTTAAATGTTCGCAACTAGAAAATTTCTAAGTTTAACGTTACATATGAAGTTGAAAAAGAACGGAAATGACAAGGATAATATAGGGATTAGGTCATTGGTATTCAAGGGCAATATACATTAGAATTCAAGGGCAATATACATTAGTATTCAAGGGCAATATATAGATATTGCCCTCAAATGGGGGCAATATCTGTATTAAAGCCCTTTAATTGATAATGAACAGGGTAATACGCGATATAAAGCCCTAAAAGTAACAATGAAAACCGATGTAATCATGTAATAAGAATGGATACATGGCATTCATTTAACCCAGGACTAGCTTACTACTTTGACTGAATACTTCAAGCTTTTTGTTTTAAGAACCGGTTTATTTTTACAGCGATCACAAAATATATTAGTGTACATTGTTAGCTATTTTTAAAACATCAATTATATCGATTTTATCTTCCTTTATTGACATATTGATTTGCTATTAAAGGACCTTTTCCATAAGTCCTATCCTGGTTGACAAGAATTAAACATGAAACTATTTACGGATTTAGATTATCTGGCTAATAATATCATTATATTTAAATTACTTATCTATTTATTACTGCGCGAGCACCTTACCGTGGCCACCTAATTAAAGTTTTGTACAAGTTAACCAATCAGAAAGCGAGAATTTGACCTTAATATAAAAGAGACGCCGAGTGTCAAACACTGTAAACACTTTGAAATGTTCAAAGCGAAGACGAGTGAAGTTTATAAGTGTCTGAAAACCTCCCAGGATGTTTAAATTTGAAAAGGTTTAGCAAATAATTTGAAAAGAGAAACTTATGCATGAACGCTAAACTAACTTGTACAAAACTTTAATTGGGTGGCCACGGTAAGGCGCGTTATGCTGTAATATATAGTAGTTTTATCTGTATGGTTCCTTACTACAATCTATTACAGAGGAAGTTCAGCTCGGCCTGCCTAGGAATTCTTGTTTGGTACGTTGATAGTCACCTACCAATCAAACAAATAAAGTCATTTAGCAGAATTACACTCAATTGCAGAAAGGTTGTAGCCGGTACACATTTATACAAATATCTAATGAGATTGAAATCCCAAAACACTGCTTTATTTGCACGTTCCTTGAGCAAATAGATTAGAATGTTCGGAAACTTATTAAGTCAAGTGTTCACGGTTCGAGTTTGATTAGTGTAAGCGCATTCCATGCAATGGAGTGGATGTACTAGATTGATGAAGCAAATGTATGTAGTACTTAGAGCGTTTTTGGAAAACCCACTTTTAAAATGCAAATGAGCATATGTGTGAAATAACATGCTAATGAGGTGTGCGTGGCCACGGCAAGTCACTGTGCAAAACATTGATAAAAATGGTTAAATCGTCAAAAGATCGACCTGGACATGCTGTTCACACGGAACCGATCATTACAATATTTTCGTTTTGACCGGTTAGACGTCCAAATTTTTGCACGTTTAGCGCGGTCCCGTGTGAACGGAACCCCTAAGCGGATGTTTTTTTGACCGGTTAAAAATGTGTCCGGTACCGTGTAAACGTAGCCTCACTGAAGCATTTTATAACACGCACACCTAATTAGCAAGTTATTTTACACATATTCTCATTTGCATTTTAAAAGTGGGTTATACAAAAACGCTCTCTTAGTTGTGCTAGATTATCCTGTAGGCGATTGATGGGTTATTCTCCCAACACCTCCTAACCAGGTGAATCATTCCTAGTTTATACTTAAGAAGAAATCTGTTCAGTGTTGTTGTTGTTTTATTTTTTGTCGTCCACGAGAGTAAGGAAGGGTTGTGTTAGTACAATCAATTAATAGGAATGTTTATAATAGGGCAACCTACCGTCTTGACTTCACAATACGGCAAAAGAGCATCTTCACCACTAATAGAAACACCAAATTATAGTCAGTCGGTAGTGGAAAGGTAATAATTAAAATACACAAGTGATTATAGAAATTGCTCGCGGTGATTGGTTTAGAAATTCACATTATTTCTCGATAATCACCTACCGCGTTTTGCACGCTTTTATAATTTAGAAGTACAATATGGACAGGTTTTCTTCAAAAAATGGCTGGTTGTTTTTCCTTTTTGAATTAATCACTTTTGTGATTGTTAATTATATCCACATCCACTGGATATGAGCAATCGCGCGCTGTGATTGGTTTCTCTACGACTAGGCTATACTATCAGCTCATATACCGCGAGTAGAGAAGAAAACAAAATGGCGGCGAGTTTTGCCGAACTGTGGACGAAATGAATTCGTATATATAGATTTTTACACAAAAAAGCTTCTTCGGTTTCTTTTTGCCATTGTTTGTTCCATTGTTTGGAAGTTTTTTTCAGCTTGAAAATAGTTAAAATTATCATCATCTTTACCACCGGACCATCGTCACCGCCATCATCATTACCACGATTATCCTTGCCAGCACCACTGGACCATCGTCACCAATAATAATTAATTCTATTTGTCAACTTACTATTCTCTTCCATAGCCAGACATTTTAAATCCACCAAAAGGAGCCTGAGGGGATCCTCCACCGTAACAATTCACCCTGTTGAATTAACCAATAGGATAACAGATCAATAGACTACCTTCCTTGTTTGTTTACCCATTATAGATCACGTGATGCTACTCTTGGGAGTTGATTCTTTCACATGTAAATGTTATAACACGTTCATCATAAAAGAACAATTCCCAAATGGGCAATTTGAATTGGGAGGCAAGTTAATATTTATTAACTAAAATTACTATTACTCTATCAATGAACAATATTTTTTTCCGCAGAAATTTTAATAGGATTTTTATTGCTTAGTTTATTTTTAATTATTATCGATAATATAAATAAGGTTAAACAAGATATTGTAATAATTTACACTATCATCGTCACCGCGTATCATGCATCGTGATTTTTATCAACTTTGTCACCATCATCATCCTATGACCATTATCATCACTATCGCCATACAAGGTCCAACATACGATTTTCTGATTGTTGTCAACTATACATTTAATTGCTATCATTATCGTCATCATTATAATCGTAATCGCCATCATTATAATCGTAATCGCCATCATTATAATCGTAATCGCCATCATTATAATCGTAATCGCCATCATTATCATCGTAATCGCCATCATTATAATCGTAATCGCCATCATTATAATCGTAATCGCCATCATTTTAATCGTAATCGCCATCATTATAATCGTAATCGTCATCATTATAATCGTAATCGCCATCATTATAATCGTAATCGCCATCATTATAATCGTAATCGCCATCATTATAATCGTAATCGCCATCATTATCATCGTAATCGCCATCATTATAATCGTAATCGCCATCATTATAATCGTAATCGCCATCATTTTAATCGTAATCGCCATCATTATAATCGTAATCGTCATCATTATAATCGTAATCGCCATCATTATAATCGTAATCGCCATCATTATAATCGTAATCGCCATCATTATAATCGTTATCGCCATCATTATAATCGTTATCACCATCATTATAATCGTAATCACCATCATTATAATCGTAATCGCCATCATTATAATCGTAATCACCATCATTATAATCGTAATCACCATCATTATAATCGTAATCGCCATCATTATAATCGTAATCACCATCATTATAATCGTAATCGCCATCATTATAATCGTAATCGCCATCATTATAATCGTAATCACCATCATTATAATCGTAATCGCCATCATTATAATCGTAATCGCCATCATTATAATCGTAATCGCCATCATTATAAGCGTAATCACCATCATTATAATCGTAATCGCCATCATTATAATCGTTATCACCATCATTATAATCGTAATCGCCATCATTATTGTCAACGCCATAATCACCACAATCATCGATACCATCAATATTACTATCGAAATCATCACTACCAAAGCAGCAGCATGATTACTATCGTCATCATCAACACCATCACTATATATCATCATTGAGTACGATCACCACTAATCACCATCATTATAAACAATACTACCACCACCACCACCATCATTATCATTAAGTAATGATGTGTGTAAGAAGTAGGCAGATAAACGGCAATGGAATGCAGGAAAGTGCTAATTGTGCATTGTCTAATCCGTCAATCTCATTGGTTAAAACATGAAAATCTGCCATAATTTCAATTTTTCAATATTTTATTTGATATCTAATTCCCTTTTCATCTAAGATTTCCTGAGCCTTTATATACCAAAATTTCTATGTGGGAACATAACGAATTTTAAACGTCTTTTGGCTATTGTTTTGAGTGCTTATGATTGGACGAGATCTTTTAGTACAAAAGAAACTTTGTTCCAAAACAGAGTTTTTGCACATTTTATTTTTAAAGTGTGTTACCTATAGGCTGATATACTTTCAGTCTGAAAACTGAGACATTCTTATGTGGGGAAGTTGCTATTGCCGCAGAACAATAGAGAGTTGCCTACTTCTTACACACATCATTACTTAACAACTATCACCATCATCACAACTATAATAAAATAGCAATTGTCTTTATCGACACGTACCATACTGTCCCTGCCTTCAAGCTACTACTAATGGTCAGAGCTTTATCGATGTCTTTAGTAAAAACCACTGCAGCTAACCCATATGTTGTGTCATTGGCTCTTTCAATGGCCTCGTCAACATCTTTGAATCTTAAGATCTGCTGTACGGGGCCAAAGATCTAAAACAATACAAAACAAACATTAGAATATATATTATCACATACTAAAGTGTGTTTGTTAGTTCTGTTTCTTTTGTTTAATAAGCCTTATCTTTGTAATTTCTCTGACGGTAGCCTTGTGCGTCAAGGACGAGAGAGAGGGGACACAGGGTTAAAACGGTATCTGGTTTGCTCGTCGTAAAAATCAGCGATCTAGGATCTTTTAGGATACTAGATTAAAAATGAAATTTAGAATTTCAACATTTCTTGGTACCGAAATTAAAGGATATCGAAAAAAAAAGAGCCCATCCATTCTTGTATACATGACTGCATTTCTTGTATACATGACTGCATTATGGTCGGTTTATGTTTTCTTATGTTGCATCTTTGTAAAAAGACAACGTGTATATTTTATTTTTGTCAGTACAGAAAAATCCTGAAGAGCATATCCGATACATTTACCCCTGAGTAGCCTGCTTTATTTTCTTCGTAAATTCCCGATGTAACGCAGGCTACCCCTGAGCCCCCCGCCCCCCCGAGTTTTGCGCATATTATTTCCCGATTTACAAGAACACTTTACTACATCACATTAACAGTGTTTAAATAAACGAAATTCGTTGTTTCATTTATCAGAAGAAAACTTGTCTTCAGTTCACCTCTTCTCTGGCAATTCTCATGTCATCTTTGACGTTGGAAAAGACTGTTGGTTGAATGAAGAGACCTGTGTCACCATGGCGCTGGCCACCGCATTCCAACTTAGCACCTTCTTTTTTGCCACTCTGTATCATGTCTAGAATCTTGTCAAATTGCTCTTGATCAATCTGCAAAAAGAGACGTGTCAGTGAGAATAGAACAACCACGAGCATTTAGATTAGTATAAGATTCTTTAGATCATCATCACTGATATAATCATCATCAATGTCGTCGACATCATTTTGTCACCATTTGTCATATTTTTCAACAACATCATTATTAACAACAACAACAGCATCATCATCGCATAATCATTATTGCACTTTTAATAGATATCTTAATGTCACATCACAGTCACAATACCTTTATGATCATCATCATCACAATTACCATTCACAACATCACGGCGTTTGTCTTCGTAAACAACATCGTGAACATCATCATCATCATCAACAACACTTAATTCATCATCATCATCATTACCATTTACAACATCACGACGTCTATCATCGTGAACAACATCGTGAACATCATCATCATCACTTAATTCATCATCATCATTACCATTTACAACATCACGGCGTTTGTCATCGTGAACAACATCGTGAACATCATCATCATCAACAACACCTAATTCATCATCATCATTACCATTTACAACATCACGGCGTTTGTCATCGTGAACAACATCGTGAACATCATCATCATCAACAACACCTAATTCATCATCATCATTACCATTTACAACATCACGTCGTCTATCATCGTGAACTACATCGTGAACATCATCATCATCACCAACACTTAATTCATCATCATCATTACCATTTACAACATCACGGCGTTTGTCATCGTGAACAACATCGTGAACATCATCATCATCAACAACACTTAATTCATCATCATCATTACCATTTACAACATCACGTCGTCTATCATCGTGAACTACATCGTGAACATCATCATCATCACCAACACTTAATTCATCATCATCATTACCATTTACAACATCACGGCGTTTGTCATCGTGAACAACATCGTGAACATCATCATCATCATCACTTAATTCATCATCATCATTACCATTTACAACATCACGGCGTTTGTCATCGTGAACTACATCGTGAACATCATCATCATCATCACTTAATTCATCATCATCATTACCATTTACAACATCACGGCGTTTGTCATCGTGAACTACATCGTGAACATCATCATCATCAACAACACTTAATTCATCATCCTCATCCTCATCACTATTACCATTTACAAACCATTTACAAAATCGTAAGGCTATTGTATTGTATTGTAAAAACACCATCGTGAGCATCATCATCTACAACTTCTTCATCATCATAATCATTAGCAACTCATTAGCCATCATCATCATTATCATTAAAAACAGCTTATTCTTCATGTATCATCATCATCATCATCAACAACAACGTATTTTTCATGCATCATCAACATCAGCAGTTGCAGCATCAATTGACATCAGCATTACCAGCACCATGCAAAGACAATACTCATATCATCATAATCATCACCAACATGCATCACCCCTATTACACCGTCCTGGTCGTATGCCTCAAATGCTTAGTATTTTCTTTAAAATTAAAAGTGTGAAGTAATTACAAATCGTTTTAGTAGACCAATAAACATGTATATCCAGTATTTAAGTAATGGTTTTCCTTGGTTTGGTTGTCTATTAGTGCGTATTGCAGTTACATTACAACTTTTCCAGGCATCTGTTTCAAAGTCATAGACTCGAAAAGCATTAAAAAAGACATGCAAAATTATGTAAAACTTAAAAAGTACAAAATTATCATCATACTTTTATATTTACATTGAGCAATATCAAGAGAGCATAGACAACGACTTTGCACTGACAAAATTCACATTCTTGGTGTTCATATGGTGGGTTTGAGTGCCCTATGAGTAAGGGTATTGTTGCTTGGCAGTTACTTTATTAATGACTTTACCTGTGGACCATGCTCTGTGTTCTTATCAAAGGGGTTACCAACAGTGCTGTATATTTATCAATTACTTTATAAATGACTTTACCTGTGGACCATGCTCTGTGTTCTTGTCAAAGGGGTTACCAAAAGTGCTGTGTATTTATCAATTACTTTATTAATGACTTTACCTGTGGACCATGCTCTGTGTTCTTATCAAAGGGGTTACCAATAGTGCGGTTCTGTGCTCTTAAGACACTTTTCTTGACAAACTCATCATAAATGTTGTCCTGTACAAAGGTTCGACTAGCAGCACAACATACTTGGCCTTGGTTGAAGAACAGGGCTTCATGGGCAACTTCTACAGCAATGTCAAGGTCACAGTCTGATAAGACTATGTTGGGGCTTTTACCACCAAGTTCAAGGTTTACACGCTTGAGGTTTGATTTGGCTGACGATTCCTGGATTAACCTTCCAACCTACAAAAAAATAGTCATAATTGATCATGAAGACAACAATGTGACTATCCATGTTTAAATTCAGTCGCATATTTAATTTCACAGTTTTTATCGTCAAGTTTAATACTTATCTTATGATTATTATCCACATAGGTTTCGTACACATTGCACAATAGGTGACCAGGCTTGAAGTAATAGATCAAGCACACGAAAGAGAGTTTCCACCAATATCAAAACACAGAGAACTTGAAAAAAAGAGGCACAGTCAAGTGTTTCTAACCACCTTCGAAGTGTTTGGATAGAGGAGGAAACACTCTTCCAAGTGCTTGATCTGGCTTCTCAAACCATTAATAATTTTTGGAGAAATTCAAAGCAAAACATTGCCAGATTTTATGCTATTTAAGATCACATATCCAAACCTCCTTCACAGCAGTGATTTTCTTTGTTTTGTCCTCATGAATTATTAATCAGTTTAGTTGAGAATATAAAATCTTGTGCTTTCCCAGAGCGATGTTGGCAATGGAAATCCTTTATAAAATAGGTGTATAATGCTATAAAATGCAAATGGCCTATTGATGTGTGTTTTTATTTGTAGTATCATGCCATGATATAATATATACCTGAGTACTCCCTGTAAAAGAGACTTTGTCAATCTCCATGTTATGTGTGATAGCAGCGCCTGCCGTTGGTCCATAACCAGGGATAACATTGACAACACCTGGAGGAAAGCCAGCCTACAAAACACAATAATAATTGAACTCCAATAAAAGATAAAATAATACGAATGATAACTCATAATTTGTGTAAAAAGAGAATAGGCCCTTTGCTACTCTAAGAATTTTGATTGAAAGGTCACGTCACCAGGTCCTGCAAACGGCCTATTCCTATGAATTCCAAGAATGTGCTTGTTGTTGTTCAGGTTGTTCTGCAACGGGTAGGAGTAATCAAAACGTCAGTTTGGTGGTTGACGTTTCCTATATATGTTATTTTCGCCCATTTCCCTTTTCTCTAAATCATTATAGCTTTGCGTTGCTTTAGCATTTTTACTATAATTAACTTGTTGATTATTCAAATTTTATGATTATTATTGTTGTTATTGTATTCTCGACTTATTGTTTGACCATTGGAAAAACAAACTTTGTAAGGGACTTCACGTCCTATTGTCGTTTCTCACCATGGACTTTATAACCACGTCCAGAATTATTATCAATTAATAAATAAAATAAATAAAAAGAGACTTTTAAAAATGTGGAAAACAGCAGATAAAGTAGAACAATGCCATACACACGACTTTTTACCTCTTTGAATAAAGAAGCAGCATAGAGAGCTGTCAATGGGGTTTGTTCAGCTGGTTTCAAGATTACAACATTCCCACAAGCAAGAGCAGGAGCCAGTTTACAGCATGCCATAGCAAGAGGAAAGTTCCAAGGTGTAATGGCGCCAACAACTCCTACAGGTTCATGTCGGGTGAACACAAAGAAGGGTCCATCTAGTTCATGAAAATGATAGCAAATTGTGTTAAGCATGTCAGTAACTATTCCACACTTTAATGTATTAAATATTAAAGTATTTTTATTGCAAGCAAAATAATATCAAAATAATATCAAAATAATATCAAAATAATATTGTCATTAGGTCACACAATAAAATTAAAATAAAGTGAGAATTCACACTGTACACATTCATTGATAGTGCTTGTGCTAATTATGTCACAATATGAACTAGCACTTGATGAGCATGTTGTTATTTCTATTTAGATTTATTAATTGTTAAAACAAGTTTAACAAGTTTTACAACATACCAGCAGGGATGGTCTTCCCATGGATTTTGTCTGCCCATCCAGCATAGTATCTGAGACACCCTATACATTCATGCATGTCTGCTACAGAATCACCAAACAATTTACCACTATCAAGAGTCTCTAGGGACTGAAACATTGAAGTAGCATTGTAACATTAGCCTCCTATGCAGCCGCTCCTTTGTGTTGTATTGCGTGACGACACAAAGGAGTGGCTGCATAGGAGGCTAATTGAACATAGACTGCAAAACAGTCTCTACTTTTAACAAAAGAGAAGAGATGTCTCCCCTCTTAACTTACTTATTGCCTAGACTACAAGCCATCCTTACTTATTTCACTCTGCATTCCGAGGTAGTTGAGCATAAAAAAATTGTGGAAGTGCAGGGATTGAAGCCTACTTCTCCCCTACTGCCCTACCTGTCTTGCCCGCAATCACCGCACATCCAATTTTTATAAAAAAGCTAGTTTTCTTTGGAATCTGGAGAGAAAAATGGGTATTGCTCACAGTCTACTTCTTGTCCATCTGTCATATCTCTCCATTCTATTTTGGCCAAAACTTCACTCAATCAAACTTAATTTACCTTGTCTTCTTGCAGGTGAAGGGTAAAAGTAGGACATTTGCAGTAAAAAGTAAAGAATAGTATTTTACATCGGAAGTCCCTTCAGCCGAAGCTGATCTTCCAGAGAGCCGACGGTGCGCTCATTTTACTTCCCTCTCTCCATCAAAAGTTGGAATACAACTAGTGCTCACCACTATGGTTAAAGCTTTGAAAGTTGAGGCTTTGATTAATTGCCTCAAATTATGGTTGACACATGTATATTTTCATTACACCTATGCATTTGTAACACATCACAAGAAAAAGCCTAGAATGGTAGCACCAACTTACAGCAGCATATGCAATGTCCCTTTCCAAAAGGTCAGCCACCTTGTATATCAGTCTACCTCTTTGGGAGGCATCCATTGTTCTCCATTTGCTTCCAAGTTTAAAGGCCTGCTTTGCTGCTTGCACAGCCTTCTCAACATCTTCCTAACAATGGAAAAATATTAACAATATACTATTAAAATATGAGATATTGAAAAAATACTAATTTTTCAAATGTGTTATATAATATATATCCTGGAAAAGATTCAAAGGCCTTACTGCGGTTTTCGGCTTTTTACGAACTCAGACAATTCAACGGCTTGTTGTGAAATACATTTTTGGCTGCCGTCAATCAAAAGCATAAAAGGTGCCAACTAATTAGCAGCAGCCAAAAACGTATTTCACAACTGGCCGTGGGAATGTCCTAGTTTGCAGAAAGACGAAAACCACAGTAACAACTTACCGTTATTGATTTACCTTTCCAGAAATAAAATACATATAAGGGCATACATATCCCCAACCTCATTTTGTGGCCTTAAAGAACGTTCTCATTTATTGCATAAATTGTGCCCGTCACATTCTTTGTGATCTATTATAATTATAACAGAATGGAGCATGGATTATCCTGTTCTATAGATTTGTTAATGGATGAGCTTTATAAATTACCTTGTCACCTTCTGAGATGTCACATATTTTGTCTGCAGTGCTGGGGTTGTTAGTTGGAAACTTCTTGCCGCTGACACTGTCTACAAACTCATTATTGATAAACAGCTAAAAATAGAAACAATTGAATCGTTATCAATCAATTAATCAAACAAAATAGAATAACATTGTGGGGCTGACTTTATATGGGGATTTAGTTCCCCTCTGTCAATGTTCACCTTTTTGCACTTTGTGAACTCTTTTTTTGTTCATGAAAAATATTTTGAGAACAACCCAGCTGTTCCCTGGAAAATCCGTTGAGAGACTCGCTAATTAAACTGAATAACATTAAAATTGCACTAAATAATATTATTAATATTTCAAAGTTATACTGTTTGTACTCTACAAGTTCCTAAAGTATTCACTAATCCTTGCTTATTGAAAAGTAAGCTTAAATCATGTGATCGCAAGTTTAACAGTGTACAGCTACTTTTAGAGTTGATT
Source organism: Metridium senile (assembly GCA_949775045.1). Lineage (NCBI taxonomy): Eukaryota > Metazoa > Cnidaria > Anthozoa > Actiniaria > Metridiidae > Metridium > Metridium senile. The sequence continues at coordinate 10,356,151 of OX459095.1, forward strand.
GCTGATTCAATACCTGAGTAAACTTGATCTCTGGGTTCTCAATAGGCTTAATACTTTCACTCATTTTGAAAAGGAGCTTCTCTCAGCTAATAATATGGAATAAAAAGAAATTTCTTTGGACTTTTGGCTTGTCGACTCGAAAGCACGTGCAAAAAGTAGCAGGCATTCCTCGACTTCTTTTTTTAAAAAAGCACAGGGTTCCCAATTGAAGGTACCGTATTTAGATAATTATAAAAGATTGCAACAGGAAAACGAAAAAGAAAACGATCAAACACGACGCGAAAATGTTGTGGCTTAACGAGCCTACTGCTGTAGCTAATGATAAAAACCATGCGAGATTGCTGAGATAAAACATAAGACAAGTCTACTTCGGTACTTGTTTTTTTTTTTTTTTCATTTTCGGTTTTTAGTTTTCACTTTTCGGTTTTTGCTTTTCACTTTTTTTTTCGGTTTTTATTTTCCATTTTTCGGTTTTTGTTTTCAACTTTTCGGTTTTTGTTTTTCACTTTTCGGTTTTTGTTTTTCACTTTTTTTTTCGGTTTTTATTTTCCATTTTTCGGTTTTTGTTTTCAACTTTTCGGTTTTTGTTTTTCACTTTTCGGTTTTTGTTTTTCACTTTTTTTTCGGTTTTTATTTTCCATTTTTCGGTTTTTGTTTTCAACTTTTCGGTTTTTGTTTTTCACTTTTCGGTTTTTGTTTTTCACTTTTTTTTTCGGTTTTTATTTTCAATTTTTCGGTTTTTGTTTTCAACTTTTCGGTTTTTGTTTTTCACTTTTCGGTTTTTGTTTTCAACTCTTCGGTTTTGTTTTTCACTTTTTACTTTTCAATTTTTTTTAAGGATAAATTAGTTAATCAAGCACTACTTAAACATAACTGTTACATAGCATCGCACGTTCTTCATGACTCCAACTTTGGTCTGGGAGCGAGTAGAGAATACCTGTCCATTTTTTTGGAGTCTAATGAAATTAAATGTACCTGTAGTGATCGCAAAGCCTTATGGTTAACTATGAATTCTATAAGCTTTTGAAAACGACAAAGTTATATATACAAGTGCTACGTACCGCAGTCCAGTAGTGATCGAGATTGATCCTCTTTTAGCCTTTCACGAGTATGTTTTGCTTTAACGCGCAAAGGCTCATGGTCTAGGCTCAAGGTTTTTGTTTTTGACTTTTCGGTTTTTGGATTTGATTTTTTGGTTTTTGATTTTGATTTTTCGTTTTTTGTTCGATTTTTTTGTTTTTGATTTCGACTTTTCTAAAACACAAATCAACTGAGGCTCTACTGTCCACTCGATTTTGAATGAGAGTCTTATAAGAGAATGACCGAGATCAGCGATAACAATCAGAAATGAAAATTAAGGACGTGTGTTTTTTGGTCACGCATAGCCATGTACTACACGTCAAAATGTCCGTAAAAGAATGGTGTTTTCGAATCCATAGCTACTTTTTGAAAGGTTTTGTTTAATTTTAAATATAGCCCATATATATTGTAACTTGACACGAGAATAGTCGCACAATCTCTCTTGTAAAAGTGATCAAACCGTTCGCTTTCAACTCCAAAAGTACTTGTACTTTTTGAACGGAAAGTAGATCAAAATCATTTGATAAGGTAATCATAGCTTCCGTCTTTTTTCACGATAACATCAAACCGTAGCGTTCATACACTCTCTCAACAATATCCATTCCCTGTTCTACTGCCGCTATCGATTTGAGAATAGGGGTAGTTGCGGCGCTAGGGGGTGCCAGGTGCCTGAAGGGACACCCCCTATATCCGCGTAGCAAAGCAACTAAATAACAAACATTGCGATATGCATGGCTGCGAAACGAAATGCTGGAAGAAAACTATCGATTTAGGAAGCTAACACTCGAAATATCAAACATTGTAAAATGGTCGCGAAACAACATACGACAAGCAAACTATCGAACAAAACAATATAACTAACAAACGATGCAACATGGGTCAATCAATGAAAACAAATCAATGAAAACTAGCGAGTAAACTAGCGAATAAACTAGTATAGGCTGGAAAGTTGTTTGAAAACAATTTCGTGCACGGACCAAATCTTCAAACATTTATGCAATGACCCTTGTTACATGATATGCAAATATCGATCGACTGACCTCGGACCAACTATGAACAAGGTTTCATGCATGGCATTTAAGTCACTGAGAACTACGTATTTTCTCGTAACACATTGGGTCACCAGTTGAGCCTGATAGGTGAATAGCGTGTACTAATAACTGAAAGACAACGAGATCGAGAGCATATGGCGGCATGGAATTAGTGACAACATCTGTGGGCAGCGTATTAAAAGGTCGCCAATGAAGCATTACCTCCACTATACTGCTGGCCAAGCTCACTGGAGTATGCTGGCTTTGGCCATGGCCACGGACAGCTGAGCAATGCAAGCTGTAGATCAGGATGCCAAAAAGGGATCGACAAGAGACTGGAGGGCATTCCCAATTGAACCGTCGCCATTGCAGCACGAACCGCTAAAATCCCCGGCCAAAGCGAAAGGAACCTGAGATGCATTCTCTTACCCAGACCCTAGCTGCTCAGCTTTCTAATTAACGAAAGTATCAAAGGCTCTGGTCAGATGCAAACCAGAAGACCCAGAATCTGGGTCGTCAGATATGTGCATTTTCAATATTTTCTAACTTCCGGTTACAAAATGGCGAATTTCAAGTTAATTCTTGTCTATTCTTGCTGATGCATCAACCAAACTAAACGTAAATTTCGATCCTAAAGAAAAACATATTGTGGTTATGGTTATAGTTATATTAAGTGTTCTAACAAAGTAATCAATTGATGGATAGCAAATTTCCCAAATTATTATCATCATCATCATCATCATCATCATCATCATCATCATCATTATCATTATCATTATTATTATTATTATTATTATTATTATTATTATTATTATCATCATCATTATTATTATTATTATTATTATTATTATTATTATTATCATCATCATCATCATCATTATTATTATTATTATTATTATTATTATTATTATTATTATTATTATTATTATTATTATTATTATTATTATTATTATTATTATTATTATTATTATTTTCGAATGGACGGCCTCAGTACAGTAAATCTAGTCTGAAACCAAGTAAATCAGGGACAGCGGAGCACATTAAAAAGTGGGGAGGCCGGCATGCGCATTCATTTCCTGCGCAAACCACAGGAAACCCATGCACGATTCACAGTTTTTTCCATATCATGCCACAATAATTCTTGAATCTCAAATACCCGTTCCAGCAACAAATTATCGGACAAATTCTGAAAAAAAATTCACAGATTGGTATGTTCATATATTTATATTTTTTCGGTGCAAAAACCGTCTCCGCGATCCTTGTAAATGCGATCGAAAGTAAATTTCTAGTAGACCGTTGCCTCTAGCAACATCAAAACGAAAACGTTGCGTAGTGTTTGTGTATAATTATCGCTGATTGCGGATGAAATTATTTATAATAATAATAATAATAATAATAGTTTATTAAGGTTCTGTTGCAGTATAAAAAACTGAATTAACGAACTATTTACAATAAGAAAACTGAATTAACAAATTATTTACAATAAATCATCTAAAGCTAATATATAAAATCTAAAATATTTACAAACTATTTATCGGTAAATGATTACTATTAATTAATTTATGCTTTATTTAAAATTTCTAAACATGAAAAAGTTTTCTGCTCTTTTAGTTTTGCAAGTAGTTAGATTGTTATAATAATAAACTTGGTCTTGTTTTGATCTTAGGTTATAACTAATGTTCCTAGTATGACTTTGAGGCAGTAGCGTATTTAATGGATGGTTCTCGGATTTAATTTTGTCCATGTATTGTACACAGATAAAATGTCTTCTTTTAGTTAGTGTTTCTAGTTGCATAGTAGTTAAAGCTTCATCATAGTTTACAGACTCAGGGATTATTATGTGCAGAGCTCTTTTCTGTATAGATTCGATCCTATCACTTAGATTGGTTGGTATTGCCTGCCAAACCGGAACAGCATATTCAAGTATTGGTCTTATCGTGGTTGTGTATACCCGTAATATATTTCTTTTCTCTACCCCGGCTCGCTTCAGAAGTCGTAGTGAATAGAGTCTCTTTGATGCTTTCTTGCAGACCAATCATATTGACGCTTGAGATGTCTCTTACCAGAGCCTTTGACCTTTCGGGGCATTAAAGGTCGAGAATATGGATCAGATGTAGAGTCCATGATCAGTAAAAACCGAACTACCTTATCAGGAAATTAACGCTCGGAAATATTAACATAATTTAAATTCACGCGACATAAGTTAACGCGTTTCAAATCGAGGGGGAAATGTTTCAAATGAAGAACATTTTAAAACGCGAAAATATATCTTTATAAAGACTGATCATCTGCGACATTTTGTAGAAAATAATCCCAGATATCTTTTTGGTGGGTACTGCCATTTTAGAACGATTTCTTATGAATATAATCATTCACTTTATTTTATGTAAACGATATTTTCAAATTAATTTGTAAAAACCATTTGAGAAATAAAAGTCACTTTTTAAACTGGATACAGAAATACTTCCGGTTTGGTCCGAACTTCCGTGTATCGTCCGCTGAGCGCTATTGATTAATTGGAAGTCGATATCTAATGAGATGGCATTCACTCAGGTGCTAGGGATTTATATAGGCTCATTAGCATATTGACCTTTAAACAAATCTCTAAACGCGACATGACATTATAAAAGTGACTGGAAAAAGCGACAAAAGCATGCACAGACCACGGAGAAAAATGGGTAAGAAAATACAACTTTACCGGAAAAAAAACATGTATGCTTTCACAGTTCACGACGATTGGCCCTCCTAGTTTCGTGGAATTTTAATATAAATAAATGCCAATGTGTCCAAACATAACAATGACCTTCCTGAAGAAGACTTGATCCTTACCGCTAGAAAAACACTTCAATTCGTTTCAAATTAAGGATAATTTCGACTACTCCAATGTTTATATATTATATTTTAGCGATGAATTAATTCACATCAAGTTCCCAAGATTGATGGATCGTTTCAGAGTGTTGCTATAGCAATAACAGTAAACTTTCCAACTCGGCCTGCATGAAGTATCAATCAATTTCTTTTTTCAGAAAGTTCTGTTTTAGTCAATTAACTTCTTAGCTTATTTCTTCCTTAAATACTTTTTGTCCATATTTTTCTCCCTAAAGTGAGAAATATAATTCAGTATCTTTTCATGAATCGAAGTTCAAAATATAAAGCCAACAGGATATATAAGTGCCATAAGTAGCTCATGTTATCGGCTCCATACCGGTGTATAAAAAGACGACGAAAAGAAAACAAATTTCTTATTGTTGTTTTCGTTCATTTGTTTTATCAAAACCATTGCCCGTTTGGGTTTATTATTAATATTATCAGTTACGCTATCCTAGATACAAATTCCAAAAGTCTGTTATGGCATACTATCAGTTTATTTTTTATTAACTCTCGGAAGTTATGAAGGGCATTTTCTTACTCAGCTCATCCAACGCTTTTGGTATATTACGCGCTTGTTGTTGCTATAGTAACTCATTTATAGTTCATTTGCACCTGTCATTTCCGATCATAGATTAACCGGCATGCGCAATACAATTAAGCCTTACGCTCATTTATCCAATCGATCAGTTTTTTTGACTGTAGGTAATATAATGAAATTTGTAACACCGTAAAAAATGTTGGCTTAACTTTACTGACGTTTCGAGCTTTAGCTTTAGCTTTATAGTCGGAGTAAACCATTTTTTTTTTTTGACTGGCAATAGTCAAGCGGCTCTTCGTACGTTTGAAAACTCCATTGTATTCCATTGGGACGACTAGGACTGTTACTCAAGAACAACCAATAGCTCTTATCGTAGATGTACACGCCGCTCCGACAATCCAGCGGTATCGCCATGAGCGTAACATGAAAACGAGGCTCTCGGGCCAAGATTTGCTTAGCTAGCAAAGAGTTTACTGCAAACCAAAACATCATCGCATCATTTTGATAAATATATTTGATATAGAACGTTATTTCTGCATTCCCAACTATGGTCAACCACTACCGAGTCTTTGGATGCATGAACAGAAGTTCTAAAGTAGAACACAGTGGTTTATCATGGCATTTACTACAATTATCGAACAAGAAGTCACTCGCTGAATGACTAGAAGTCAAGAGTACAATCCGGCTACCAGACATTCCCATAGATTTAAAACAAATATTTCAAATCTGAATGCTTTATTAAACTAATTGAAGAACAGAATCCTGGAAAACCGCAAACTATGCACAAACAAAGTCCGTGTTAACAGTAGAAAAAGTCGAAAAAAGCATTGTTATTAACCGGGCAATGCGTATTACAGCATAAACGTATTACAGTTCAAGACGGCTTCAACAAGAATTCTTCATACCTCTCACTTACAGAGTTCGATTCTTATGTAAAAAAAAAAACAATCTAGTCTCTAAAAAGGATTACATTTACTTGTAAATCAATATTTTTTCGAAACTTAAAGTCACGAAGCTGTGGAGACTTACGATGAATCCCGATGAATCGCTAGAACCTGCGATAACTATAGTTAAAGGAAGATTAATTAAGGATGATCTACTCAAGAAATAAGAAGCAACAGAAGTACATCCTCGCTTCTGACAAATTATCTGGCTTCCAAGTGGTTTAATAAAGCATTCAGACTGCGTATGTTGGTTTGGAAAGTAAGAATGTTGACGTATTTTGACGAGTCGTTTAGCGAGTGGCTTCTTGTTCGATAGTTGTAGTAAATGCCATGACAAACCACTATATTCTACCTGAGAACTTCTTTTCATGCATCCAAAGACTCTGTTATGGTTGACCATAGTTGTGGAGGCAGAAATTGCTTTCTATATCAAATATATTTATCAAAATGATGCGATGATGTGTTGGTTTGCAGGAAACTCTTTGCTAGCTAAGCAAATCTTGGCCCGAGAGCCTCGTTTTCATGTTACACTCATGGCGATACCGCTGGATTGTTGGAGCGGCGTGTACATCTACGATAAGAGCTATTATCACCATATGTCAATTCAACTTCGTTCGCATGGATGTGCTTGTGATAAGGCTCTTGGTACTGAAGAGATGTTGAGTTCGATTTGATCTGATAATTCTTGATTAAAAGTTTATATGCTACTAACTATGTAAGCTTGTTTGTCATAATATTTAATTATATTTGTATTATCGCGTCTTTTAAATCCAGATGTATTTAATTTATCAAAAAAATTGTATATCATATACCATTTTTGGCATTATAATAATGATAAGCGTCATTTATATAGCGTATTTACAAAGTTCATAGCGCTATACAAATCTGTATACTGACCAGCACTAATCACAGGGCCGTAACACCCTCAAAATGATTGGGGGGCCGGGCTCACCCATTGATTCCTAATAAAATAGCCATGAAAATAACTACCATTCAATACACTCAAATCATGGTTTTCAAAATTATTTGGGGATGCTCCCCCCCCCCCCCCCTGCCCCTCCCCCTCCCCGTGCTACGGCCCTGAATCATCAGTGTGGGTAGTAAATGCCTGCGAGGCCTCACTGCATGCATGTATCATCGGGAGCTGGGCAAACCCAATCTTTGCCAGAAACGCACAATTCAACGTCCATCTTATACAGCTAATTTAAAAAACGTTGTGTACTGAATGGCCGTGCATTACAAAAAAAATATAAAAAAAATGAAATGATATAAAAATTACAAATACAACGATATTTACTCCCCATAACTACAGAACTGTAGTATATTTGTAAAAATGTTTGTTTATATAATAAACAGATTAATAGAATTAATATCATCGGGTTCATTAAAATTCAATATATAAAATAAGTCTTCTTCTAGGTTCGTCTTCTTTTTCTTCTCTCGATCTCTTCTTCTTTTCTTTAATTTCTAGCTTTTCAGTATTCTTCTTCTCGGTCTTTTTCTTAATTTAACTATTCTTCTTTTTGTTCTTACTTCATACTTTTTTAATTATTTAATGGCTGTATCATATCTATACATATATATTTAGCCTTATTAAATAAAGGAGCTAGGTTTTCGTAAATAATAAACAACATATTGACCATATTGACTCGGCTTGACTTCTTTTTCAATTCTTCTTCTTCTTCTTCTTCTTCTTCTTTGTCTTCTTCTTCTTCGTCTTCTTCTTCTTCATTTTCTTCTTCTACTTCTTCCTCTTCTTCTTCTTCTTCTTCTTCTTCTTCTTCTTCAGTTCTTCTTCTTCTTCTACTCCGTCTACTGGCTTCCTTTCCTTCTCAGTCTACTCTTCGAAGTCTCAGTTTCTTCTTTGGCTCTACTGGATCTATATTTTAGTCGAAAATATAGTCAAACAACCGAAAACGAATCTCTAGAAGTACACACTGAAATGATTATTACCAGTTTACAAAAACTGCAGCTGTGTATTGATTACAAATATGGTTATTTGTTAACGAATAATTTTACAGGTGTCAGTGACAAAAACAATATATATACATAACCGCCTTCTATTAAAATAAAACAGCTATATGCATCCAAAATATCATGAATTGGCATCTGAACACTAACAGAGACATCAAATTGCTATTCTGTCGTTTTGAACACGAAAAATCAATAACATTTCTGATAGCATAGTTTTCTGTTTACCAACATATAAGTGTTTCGTGATGATAGCTGTGATATGATTGGTGAAATTGGAATAAGTCATTAACTTGGAGCCTAGAAGTTGCCGACGCAGGACTGACTGACGAAAATGACAATCAGTTCGCATGTATAATTTATGATGTTTGAAGTACGTTTAGCCTTCGATAACTCGTTAGATTTTACTTTCTCCATAAAATATGTCGTATGAGCGGAGAAAGTCGAAAATTGCTGCAGCCTCGGCTGCTCGTCGAGCTTCACATTCAGCTGAGAAAGAGAAAAACACCGACAGTAAAAGAAAAGGTTAGAAAAACCCAACTGATCTATATATATAAAGTAGAATGCAATAGTTATTGTATATGTCTTAAGGTTGCTATAGCATTGAACATTCTAGTTTTTACGGAGTTTGGAAATGTGCGTACTATTTATTCTGTGGAATTCCTTTTTTTTTTTCAGTATCATTTTCTGGCCGGTAATTATTCATTATTACCATGATATAAGAATCATTCATATAATATTTTATGACTTTTTGTATTATAATATTTTAAGTTATCACGCTCGTAATGTCTTTTCAATCCAACACTCATTCAGTTTAATCTTACATAGACATAACGATTTACTGAATAGAGAATTTGAACTGAATTTGACCAGCTCGCTCTTTCTATTTGACGTCTGTTGTTTAGGGTAATTTCTAACGTTCAGGGCTTGTGTAGTGTTTGCTCGAGAAGTTTATTGACGTTTCTGTCGGTCTGTTTATGTATTCAATGTAAATGGATAGCTGGTCATGTTAATGCGCGAACTCATTGTTTGAACAAAATTAGGAGCATTTTCTTGAATTGTAAATATTGTAATTATTTTTTATTTGTATTTATTATTATTATTTTTTATTTATTATTTTTTTGCCCGCCATGAACAAGAACAGCCGATACATATAGTCCTAGTGTTGCTTATACTTTCATTCCTGTTCAGTTATTTTGAACAATATTAGAAACATTTTCTTGAAATGTAAATATTTTAGTTACTTTCTGTTTTTATTTTAATTATTTCTTATTTTCTAGTACTTCATGAACAAGATGTAACCGATAATAAATACTCAGTCGTCGTTGATTATTACGCTTTTATTCATTCAATATTTTGCTATATATGTTTCTGTTGAGTTATTTTTCTTTAATATTATTTTCCCATTTTCTATCTTTACACGTTTCAGTTTGTTTTCTGATTTTTTCTAATTTTTCTCTTTTCATTTATTTTTCTTGTCTTCTACTTAGAGTTTCCGCTATTTACTTCTCTAATTTTACTACATTGTACTTCTTTCTCCCTTTCATGATGCTTTTCTCTTCTATTTCCTTTGCTTTTTTTGTTACCTTATTATCCATTATTATTATTATTTTTTTTTTTTTTTGTAGTTTGTGAATTTTTTCATCTGGGTTTCCTGTGTAACTATCCCCAGTCTCCTCGTTTCATGGACACCATTTTGTTTTCACAGGTCGTGCGAAGCTACGAGAAGCTGCTTCCATTTATCTCGGCATGTTTAAAGCAAAAATCCTCATTATTGGACCTTGTGAGGTAAAGTATTTGTAAATAATAGAAATGAACTAGCTTAATTATCAACAGTTGGTGTAAATAGATCGCTATAATTGCGAAAAATATGGATTGAAAATTGGTGTTTATATTGTGTTGCTAGGTGATTTTCGGCCGAGTTAAACCCAGAATCGTTGTAATTTCTGCTTGTTTGTGTTGCAGAGCGGGAAAACAGTTTTAGCCAATTTTCTCTCGGATGCTACTGAAACATCTGGAGGAGAGTACCATCCTACACAAGGAGTAAGGTACATATTAGATTGAATTTAGAGCTATGTAGTACACTTTTGTGAAGACCTTCTAGCTTTAGCTTATTAAAATATTTAGAATCTGTCATACCATAGTTAATATTAACTATGGTCATACAGAGAAAATGTATGGCTTATTATATTGACATATGTGTGTTTAATTATCGTTCTTGCATCATATTGTGATGGTTAGATTAAAAAAATTACAATTTTATAAAATACTCATTAGTAACAGTCAATCTTGTTGAACAATATATTTTATCTATTTTATTGATTATTGTCATCAGCTGGTTTATAAATGATTGTTAGCACCTTTGAGTATTATTTAAGAAATGTAAAATGGTGTACGTGTCTATATACTGTGATATAGATGTGATGGGAGTTGTAAGTAAGGCAAGAGAGAAGTTGTAAAGAAACACAAGGTGTATCGAAGTGTTTCTTTGATTTCTTTAGTGCTCTACAGCTCCCAGGGTGTTTAGGCCGAGGGAATGAAAGTCATAGATTTGCGTCCACCGCCCGCGTGGTCTGAGAGCTACTGCACAAAATTTTCATTATTTTACAAAAAAGTGATTATTTATAAAAATAAAGCTTTAAAAAAAATGTGAATAGTTATTTAATTTATAATGAGTAATTTGATAGTTATGAAGGAAGAAAATGATAAAATAAAGCGATTGAAATAAACATTAAAAATATATGGCACGATTTAGTCATTCTGGGTTTCCTGTGTTTTTGCACAATGAATAATGAATAATGAAAAACAGCCGCATATGTTTCAAAAGAATTTCGGATGCAAATCTATGACTTTCATTCCCTTGGCCTTATATAACAGTATATAATAACAAGAGTATGTTTTATATTGCTTTTATAAATTATTTTTGAACATTTGTGCTGAGTGTGTCTCTTTCCTCTGATATAAACACTGCAGCCAGCTAATCAGAGTGAACGTAGTATTTCAAATATTTTAGAACTATAAATTTGTCACTAAATATGGAGATGAAATATGGAGGCCAACTCATTTGAATAACTATTATTCTATACTGACCAGCCTTGCATGTTTGTGAAAAACTTAGTAGACATTGTGTTCCAATGTATACATGAGGCTTAAACAATATGAGGCTGTAATATTCCAATTTGGTTGATATAAAATCATTTCATATCTGATTATTTGTCTATTATTATTGATTGATGCTTGTCGTAAAATATGTACATTCAATTCTCAAATAATTGTTTTAAATATAGCACTTATTTTTGATACCCCATATTGATGACTCATATTGTTGTTTTATTATATTTGTAGAATCCTTGAGTTTGAATGCAACAATATTGAGATTTCTCTTGGAAGAACAGCAAACTGTGAGGTTGAATTATGGGATTGTAGTGGTGATCATAGGTAAAAGAACAGGTGGACGTACAGTGACATATTTTGTTATGGTTTTGCCAACCAACCATTGTTATTTAAAACAAAGAAAATTAAAAAATGTATTGTTAAAATGTTAAAGTGGTTGGCAAATTAGTATCACAATGCCAACCCTTGTAAACACTACACTCACCTATAAATTATGGGTGCCATCATTGAAAGAAACTTCTGCTCGCATGGTAAAAAGTACTTTTTAGAATACTCTCAAAGTTCTCTTACAAAACATGATTGGTGGACATCTAATAGGTACAGTTGGCAGTGACACTGTGTATATTACCTAGATTTCAAGATTTCAGAAAAGGTTCAATGGCAGAGACAATAATAGCTAATGGTGATACACCTTATTCCAAAATGGTGACCTTTTGTTCCATTGGCCCTTGTTGCCTCACTCATGAAATTATTCTTTTGTCTTTGAGCTTGAGTGAATTTGAAAGAAAAGAATAATTTCATGAGAACGAGACATCAAGGGCCAGTCAGCCATTTTGGAATAAGGTGTATTGCATGACCAAACTAATTTGTGGTTTCTCAATTATTCAATTCATCTTCTTCTATATTCTAAAGGCCACACAAGTTGCCGCAAGTTTTGACTTGCGGCGACTTACGTTGTCCGTTCAAACGAACGCAAGCTCTCTCAAGTCATTCGCAAATTATGACGAATGTTTTCTCTGCGCACATTCCTACAACACGATCAAAATAATAAGCTGAGAGTAAATATGTTGAAAAAACGAAAAATAGCGATTTGTGTTGTATTTTTGGATATAATTGACGAACTGTAAGAAGAAAAAAGGACATGGAAGAGAGGAAAAATGCACAATTGGATAAAACGAACAGAGGAACCACCTTGCGCCGCCTTGCGAAGGCGGTCAAACGAGAAAAACTTGCGCGGACTTGCCATCAGATTTGAGCAGGTTCAAAAGCGCGCAAGTCGTCGCAAGGAGCCGCAAGTCCTCACAAGTTGGTGATCAAACGAGCCACAAGTCAAAACTTGCGGCAACTTGCGGCAACTTGCGTTCTCGTTTGATCGGGCCTTAAGATCCTACTGTGTGTTGGTTGTGATTGAGGTGCCTAGTAAGCTTTCTTAGTGGATAATGTTATTGTCTTTTTTAGATTTTCTACTTGTTGGCCAGCTATTCAAAAGGATACCAATGGTTTAGTGATAGTTTATAACCCAGATCAACCAAATCATGATAAGGAGCTAGAGACATGGTATGTGAAATTTTTAGGTCATATCTTATCAGTGGCGGATCTAGGGGTGGTTAATAGGGTGGCTAGCCACCCCCCATTTTTGCTCCGTTTTCTGCTTTTTATTGTGTTCTATTTGATGAGTAACATATGAATAATGCACATATATACCAAAATATACGCTTCACACTCACCCCCTAAAAATATTCCTAGATCCGCCACTGCTTATCCATTCTTATTATTTTCACCCTCCTAGACGACTAATCTAGGATGACTAATTCAAGATGACTAATCACTATAAAATGGCATCATGTTGTGAATGCGCGTCTCGCACCTTGATGCGATAAGTGATTCTTTGATCTTAGCCAATCAAAAGCTAAGTCCATCTGGTGGACGTAGTTTGAATCAAAAAAGTGGGGTTTGTCTGCAGGCTCTTCCTTTCCTCCTTCTCCCCACGATACCTCCCTGCCCCTCTCTCCCCCAATCCCCAAGAGCCGCCACGCAGGCTAAAATTTCCCTGGATTGATCTGTTTGTGACTACCCACCACACCCACACAATCCAATTTTCCTGGTTCTGCTCGTCACCACCCACCTTCAAGCTATATATCTTTACCATATTATAGAATGGTGTGAAACTATGGTCAGAGTTGATAGAGGGGACTCTATTCTACAATAGGCATTATGCACAAATGCTATTTCCTAGAATGAAGCATGATGGGGAATGGAAATTCTATGCCTTTGAAAAAAATTCACAAAATCAGTTTTCAACCAACCCTGAGCATTTTAGCATCAGGTGAAATAAATGTTATAGTGCTAGACTATCATACTTTGTGTCTAAAAATGGTCCTTGTGCACATGTATTGTGTAAACGTTCTAAAGGCAGAAGAAATCACTCTTGTTATTTCTAAAAAATGGCCCATGTGCACATTGCATAAAAGTTCTCAAGTCAGAAATAATCATGAATGCTTGTTGTATTAATATGTATAAATGTTAAATTATACAGGTATACACAGTTTGTACAAGAACAGTGGTTAAGAGATTCCCAGTGTCTTGTGTTTGCTCACCATAAACCCATGGCACCAGAACGTGTTAGAGCTCAAGTCCGTAAGTAATCTATTTAATTCTGTTTTTCAGATCTTTGTAGAAAGAGATATTTACTGTTTTATTTCTAACTTGTTCTTTTTAACTTGTGGATAACAAATTATTGCGAAGGGATTTTCTAACTCCTCGCTCACTCACTCGTTGAGCTGGCTTCTCACCCACCACCTGAATTCAATTCGCGGCTCAGGAGACAAGTGATTAGAGTTTGTTTGATGGGTTGCTCTCTCTCTCTCTCTCATGCCACAAGGGGTTTTCTCTGGGTTATCATGACTGCTTTCCTCCCTCCTCAAAAATCAACATAAAGCTACTAAAGCTATAAATGGAGGTGTGGTAATGACCCTCCTCCCTGTATGTCGATGTAAACAATGACTTATTTATTATTTCATCCTTGGAATCCCAGCGAGAACTCAGTGAGCACTTTTGGACATGAGGAAAGTGGGATGGCAGCAATATATTTTTTTACTGCCCCTCTCAGTATAAGCCTCTGGGTTTCCGAAAAACTGCTTTATTCATTAGAGTATGTTTAGGCCATGTACCACTGTATTTATTCAGATCTTGAGCTTTCATCAGACACCGACATCATCAGAAGATAGAGTGAAAAATTGTACAATGTTGTTGAAAAAATGTCCGATGAAAGCTCAAGATCTGAATAAATACAGTAGTACATGGCCTCAAATATACTCTCATAATATTTTTCAAAAAATGCTACTGAAGGACAACTTTAATATGCTTTATTAATGTTTTGTCCTTTTGGTTCATTACTTCATCTGTCCATTTTTCTTCTCGCCTAACATATTTCTATTTGTCTTTGTATTACAGCTCAGACTCTTTCCAAAGTAACATGTGTTCATACTAACTTAGACGAAGATCCAGACTCAGTACGTGAAGAATTCAAGAATTTCCTGGGCCAGGTTTTAAGTAGCATGACAGACAAAAGAGACCAGGAAGAATTAAGTATCATGAACAACTGAGCTCCTTGATTCTAGCCTGTGATGCCAGCGGTCTGCAGGGTTGTTTTTTTGCTCTCCCTTTTTCTTCTCTCCCTAATCATGCAGACCACTGGCAACGCAGGCTACTTGATTCTTACATGATCATCCATCCATATAGCCTGTGTGTTGTCAAACATAAAACCCTGGGACATCTATTTGTTTGGCTGCACATAAAGAGGAGGTAGTTCCACTGGTGCCGGTTGTAGGAAGGGTGAATAGCCCTATCCACATGATAATCCCTTATTGGACGGATGAAATCTATAAAAAAACCTGTGCAGTGAATAACTTTTATCTATGGATAGCTTTATCCACCCTTCGTTCAACTGTCCCCTGTTCTCTAAAGTTAATACTTATGTGTTACATGTTACATGTTATACATGGTTTTATGGGATTCATATTTCATTGGGATTGGATTTATCACATAATATGCATTACAGTCAAACTAAGAAAACCATCACCTTTGCTCCATGTGGTAACCATGTTTCTAGGTTTAATAATATTGCAGTTAGGAAGAGGTAGTTCCACTTTTCTCTAATGCTTATACTAATTTTGTTACCGTGTTTAACATGTTATACATGATTTTATCGGATTCGTATTTGGAATTGGATTTTTACATGCAATAAATTATTTACTTTGCCAATTTCTCCATGTGGTAACCATGACACTAGGCTATTATTGCAGCCTGCTTATAAGGTTAAAAAGCTGAACATTGGTTTTTTTTTATCATTATTTTTTTTTCTTCCTGAACATTGTTTTAGTCTGTACAGGGTTAGACGTTTTTCTTTTTGTGTACAGAACACTTGCTGGAAAATATTAAAAATCCTGAAGAACAAACCTCTTCCAAATGTGCATCACTGGCAAATGTTTTATAATTCTTTATCACAACTCACCAACATAAAAATTACTATTATAAAGGATGATGTTAGGACCATGTTAATTTACAAGTGGCACAGTAATTTGAATTCCATATTTTCAAACTCAAGGTTCAGTGTCGTTCTAAGCCTATGTACAGCCACCCCCACCCCTCCCCGTTTCTCTCCACAGGGGGGGGGGGGGACGGGTGGGGACGGGCTATGTCGTTCTTATCTATCAATGGTTATGACAGTGAAGGGTTAGGTAAGAATAATCTTTCTAAATCTTTCATGACACAAAGGAATAAGCTTATCTAACACTTTCATAGTTTAAATCCTATGCCTAGATAAATAAAAAAAAGGGGGAGGGGGTATATTGAAAGCCTCCTCTTTGCATATGTGAGTGTTTTTTTTACTGGGCTTCCTGTGCTATTCTGAGCTTTCAACACAGGTAGCCCACCTCGGTAGAAAAGCGAGAGAACAGTAGCCTACTAGATATATTATATATATACATACGTTTTAATGTTACACCAGTTTTTGCTACATCTCTCACCTCTTGTAATTCTGTACATAGTGTATATTATATTAAAGTATTTATGTTCCTACCTCGCATCTAAAACGTTTTTGTTTTTGATTATATAGTGTATGACAAATTCGAGTTGTTCATCTTCAATAATATGCATGTCATATATTCTTTTGTATTTAATACAGCCCATGGCAAGGAATGCAAAACATATGAAGGACTCGAAACTGCACTACAGTAAAAACCGGCATAAAAGAACTGAAATTTGGTCAACAAAGTACCATATACATAAGAACCAATATACAAGATATGCTAAAGAACAAAATCAGCCTGAACCGAAAATTGTGCGTTCTTTTATGCGGATTTTACTGTTTTGCCTATTTTTCGTTTTACGTAGTTCAACCCCAGTCTCCATAGCAACTATACGGGTTGTGATCAAATTCTGAAGAATATACTAACGCGCTATATACACCTATTTCAATAATTGTTGTCACAATCAAAGCTACAGTCAACACTGTGAAGCTTGCAAAGGTTGTCGGTATTATGAACATAATTTGTGATTTATTACACTTTTTTTTAAAGAAATATCAGTGTTTCATCATTTACCACTGTAACAGTGTTATGGTCATATAGCACAAACACGTACATCCAAAATATGCTATGAATAAATTGATAACAAATTAAGAAATACCAACATCCTTGGCAGGGTTCGGTGCATGTGTGGACTGTAGCTTTGGCTGCGACAACGATTTTTCAAATAGGTGTATATCACGACAACTGAGAAAGAGTCTATTGCTGTCGATTGCAATAATGTCGTTATATAAAAATAACACGGGATGATTATTTCACAAAATTTCTTAAGTACCCTAGACCGGGTTTGATGAGAATATACTAGGTAGTTTATCAAATAATCTTTGGGTGCAAGGGCAACTTACTTAACCCTTCTGGGCTGTATCTCTTACACCCTCCACTATATTCAGCTTGTCTTTGTATTAACTTTTGTATGTGGACACCTAATAAACCTTTGAAACCTTTAAATTTTTGAAAAAAGCTTTGGTTTGCTAGCGCTTAAATAAATTAGCCAACTGGCTTTGTATAGCTTCCTATAGTTACCTCAGTTGGCTCTCACCTCCACATAAGGATAATTAATAATATGTCAGTAATATTATTATTATTATTATTTGTAAATTATAAGGTGAAAATAAGAAAATTGTCATTGTCATTGTAATCTACAACAGCACTCTAATAGAGTTGCACTGAAATAACATCGGGTCACAATGCAGCAATCCCACAATTCCCTGAGGCCTATATAGCTAGTTCAGACATCGCATCTCGCATGTGCCGAATCTAATACAAATGAGCAAATCCAGAAGTTCATAACCAGAATGGTTATAAACTTCTAGCAACATCTATCAGTTTGAATTTATCTGCATTAGATTAGGCACGTGTATGCGACGTTCAGGAGGCGACGTTTGAACTACATTTTAAGGCCCGGCCAAATTAAACGGTTTCAACATTTGCTTCAACATCCGTTCCACTTTGTTGAATGGCAATGTTTTTAAAAACGCTTTTTTAAAAACTCGTTCAACATTCTTGGAATGTGTTGAATCGATGTTAGATTGATGTTGAAAGAGTTTAAAAGCGTTTAAACATTGCCATTCAGCAAAATCGAACGGATGTTGAAGCAAATGTTGAAGCCGTTTGCCTGGGCCTTTAGATTTGAAGTTTTGAGAGATTTATTTATATATAACCAGTTAAAATATTTGTATCGAATATCGTTTAAATTAGACAGAAGCCTAACAATTTGTTAATATACATTATCAAAGGCGTTTATGTTTTAGTACTTGGCAAAACGCGCAGTGCATGCTGGAACTCTAGTGGAATTACTGCTTATCGCGTCCTTTGCCAATATCGTTTACCACCAACTGTATTTATAGAATTTATCGTTATGTGTTATACAAACTCTTTCCGAAAATGTTTTCAGTGAACAATTTTTGATCAGTTTCAATTAAAGAAAACATTGATTTCGAATTGTTTGATACCGATATATATATAAATGTATTCTGGGGCATTTGATATCAGATTGTTGAAAGTAAAATAGATAATAATTAGTTAGTTTATTCTTAGCACATTCCATTCAGAACCGGAATATATGAGCTATTTATGGGGAGTAAATTCGCTGTATATTTGTTTTTGATTTCAAATTAATGAGACCCACAATGCCCTTTGGTCTTGGAATGCACTATTCAGTATTCCACGTTTTTTTAATTAGCTGTATATA
>OX459095.1:10375177-10387677 GCA_949775045.1 Metridium senile
AAACCATCTGTACACCTACGAACTGAACGTGCAAATTAGAAAACTGGGCCTGTGATATGATCCGAGAAATTCCTTAATGGTTCAGACAATTCAAATGGCAAGGCAAGCCTGAAAATTTGACCCCTTTTTTTCGGTTGCAAATACCGAAAAATTGACTGTTCCATTTGTTGTCCAACCGAAATTATCGTGTTTGTTTTTATACAAGAGGTAAGCACCCCAAGTCTCAAATGTATGTGCATTCTCAAATTAAGGGGGAAACAATCTTAACAAAAAAGAAAAATCGCAAAGCATGCTAGTAGTTGTAGTAAAATGACGTCATCGTGCCAATGGCCTATTATCACGTCATACCATGGCGTCCAAAGAAGTCCCACAACTGCACTGTAAGCATCTCACTAGTGAGTTCGCTTGTATTTCATGTTTCGATATATTTGTAGACAGTTTCATAATTTTGCCGTCATTATTTGTTCAAAGTACATATTGATCTGTGAAGATCACTATTTTACTACTCTATGCTTTAGAAGAAATGTATTTGTCCATTCATTTATCTATAATACGTTAATTATATATCTTATGTATGTTCAATTGCCCTATTTCATTTAGCTATGACGTCACGGTTTGTTTACGTAGGCATGAGTCGTAAATCTCAATCTGGGTAAAAGTACAAAGTTTCAGCTCGTAACATGGATAACTGGAGAAATGGCGGTAATATTACAACAAATAGGCGTTTCAAAGTTTCGTTTGGGAAACGCGTTGGTTGAACTCATATTTACTGCAATTTTTCCTGTATGGTGTATTTTAAGCTGAAACTAAGCAGTTTTTCTAATATCAAGGTGCTCTTTTCATTTCTGGGGCTCATTTTTACAAAGCTATTGATTTGATTTAAGACTATTAGTGCAAGTCGCTTATTGTTTGTTTGTTTCAGGTTTTCATTTTTGCTGTTTTGAGAAAACTAAAAAAAAATATTATATTATATTATATTCCCTAAAGAAAGTAGTCAAAGCATGGTATTTGAGTATGAGATGCTACAGGCAAATAGACTATTGAAGTTTAATTAATTAATTTTATTTTATTTTATTAGCTTTGCCCAAAAACACATAAAATAAAATAAAATAAATCTGAATTAATGTAGATCCTTCGCTGATCACTAATGAAAAATAAATGAATTAGAAAAGCAAAACAATATCAAACAAACAAACAAGCAAGCAAAGATAGGTGAGACAAACAATATATAAGTAGAAAAGTAATAAAATTGATAGCAGAATAAAAACATGTATAAATATGAACGTATAGATGAAAAAACGCGAGATTTATCAATGATTCATAATCGAAAATGACAAATATTGTATAAATCTTAAATTATAGATGTTATATAAATTCACTTAACTACAAATAACTAATTGAATGGTTATTAAAAATTTGTCCCCGTTTTACGAACAAAAGGGAAGACATAATAAGGGTTTGTGGTTTCGCTCTATTATTGGTGAAGTTTTGCGTTTTTTCCATTAATATGTGCGGTTTTACAAAATTGAGCAGTTCACGGTTTCTTTGGCATTTCTTGGCGCGGTCAACGGTGAAAAAAGGTTTTTCTACGGTGAAGAATTATTATTCCGGTTGTTTTTTGTTTTAATAAATTTTGATGCAGTTTTGTAGACTGCGAGCAGTCCCTTCTTTTACCTCCAGATTCCGAGGAAAACGAGAGAAAAATGAAATAAAGCACAAACGAGCGGGCAACCCAACCTCCCCTTCTCCCCTCTCCTCCCCAACTCGACCCCAATCCCCACTCGCTCGTTTTATTAAAGTTAAAATTTTCTGAATCGGAGTTGAAAAATTGGGACTGCTCGTAGTCTATAGTTTTGCTGTTTTATTCGATATTTTTTGTGCGGTTTTGCGGCTTTGAGTACCCCTTACGCCCCCGTAACGAGCAAGGAAAAACAAGTCCGAAATGACGACGTCATCGATGTAGGTGAAAATATGGGAAATATTTCATTTCTTAAATCCCGGGTACATGTTGTTTTGTATGTTTTTTATTTGCCAGTAAAACAGTCGTTAGATAGTACGTTTCACCAGCTCTATTGTTCTCACCACATTCTCCTTTATATATATATAGCTATCTGTTTTATATCAGTCGCCTCCTGTCGTTTACTATCCCCCTCCCCGTAACTAACACAGCAATATTATCTAGACCTCTGCCGTTTTTAGGATAATGGATAATTAAAAAACAAAACAATATTTATAAGTCGTATTTATTGCGGGATGTCAAACGGTTGGTGATATTTTAGATAACTGACTCTAATGGAAAAATGTGATGACTTCCGTTCGCATCCGATTGATTTGTCGGTCTTCCGAAAGAAATTGATAACACTAGCTTTGCAATCAAAAGATTATCTCTCCCGGTGCGAGGAGAGTAAAAACTATAGCAAACAGTAAAGACAGCCAGTGACGCCAAATGAGTTCTAATTATTTAGATGGGCACATTGGATAGTGGTATTGGCCAGTGAGACGACTGGAATTATATATAATGGATTTTTATATCCTTTTTTTAATTTGTTTCATGTGTTTTGTTTTCTGCAGCCGAAGTGTAGTTGTTAGAGATATGTTTTATGATTTTTCTTTTGTTAATTAAGGAATGATATTATTATTTTGTTTTGGTTTGTTTTCAGAATGCGAAACCCACGTTCCATTTGTGAGTTTTTTTTCTTAATTCTCGTTATTGTATTTTCCTAGGCCTCAAATTATTTTGCGTTTTGAAACGTATTTTTCCTGCATGATTGCAATTTCAATTTACTGTTTATTATCAATATGTTTATTATATATTATAATCATCATTTGAATTAAGCATGTTGTACGTTTTAGAATATCTGAATTTTGTGTTGTGTTTTTGTTTTCTATTTCCTATACTATTTATTTTTCCAAAATAAATGTATACATTTATTTGGCTTTTATATAAAATAATTTATATTTTTCAAAACTAAGTCAACACAACCCATTCACTTAATTCTCGGTATTAATTATCTGATCTAAAAGCGGAAAAGATAACTCAAAAAGCCATTTTTCAATTAAAATATACGACAAGGGAAAATGGTATCGATATTTGTAGTCAAGAAGGAGCTAACGAGGAGTCACACAACAAGCTGATAAATATTCATGAGCTCAAAAAATAACGCGCGCGCGCGTGCACGATGTAAGGCGGGAAAACATTATGGTGTCAGAAGTGGGACTATCTATAGCCATTAATTGAATAATTTCGTTTATTATTCCATATCTTATTATTATTTCGTACTACTTATTTTAGGTGTTAAATCTTTAAAATACAAAATTGTTTAAATAAAAATAGGTAGATAGATATATTTGTGAAAGTACAACCTGCTGTTACACGGTTCCAAAGTTAACTCAACAGCCATCGGCATTGTTGATTTGATATCTCAAAAGCATTTCCGACAAACCGAAACAGAAATTAATGTAGAATGTTCTTATTTGTTTTCAATCGCATCTAATTCTCTTAAGGATTAACATTTTGTGTTTATCACTCTGTTGACACTAGGATATGGTTGTGAAGTCCAAAGCAATCGGTCAAACGCCGTCCTTGAAATTTAAGCTCCAAATCTAAACAAGATTGTCATCTTGAATGTTGAAGCGATATCCTTCTGTTTGCCATCGCCTTTTCGAGGATTAACTCTATTCAAATTTGATCTACCAAGTAAGACTGTCTCCAGAGAAACGAAATCTACTGTAAATGAAAACTATTGAGTTTTGTACAGTTAATTGTTTCAAGTTTATATGTTATAAATTCATCTGAGAACAACTTTACAGCAACGTGGAATCGGGGTTAACTGTAAGTAGCCATAAGAAATACGTAAATTAAATAGTTATTAAGGAAATTGTTTCAGTTCACAGTTATAGCGATTTTCGTATTTTCTTTCCTTACGTACCTTTTCAACGGTTTCATAAAGTAAAATTACGTTTGAAAGTATAAACAGTCGTATAGGCGAATTTGAAAATAACAAAAAGCACGCT
Organism: Metridium senile; assembly: GCA_949775045.1. NCBI lineage: Eukaryota > Metazoa > Cnidaria > Anthozoa > Actiniaria > Metridiidae > Metridium > Metridium senile. Next base: position 10,379,192 of record OX459095.1, read on the forward strand.
ATCTTTTACTGCATGTCAATTGGAAATACTATGCGTTTAAAATTCGTGAAATAAACCTAAAGATTTTCTTTTTGAACTGACATCTGGTGATAGTATAATGAATGCCATAATTACACATCTCAACGAATTTAATTATTTCAAAATAAACTTTATTTTGTTTTTGACTCCCTCGCCTAGGAAATAACACAAATACCATCATTTAATAAAGTAACAAAAAATATATTCAAACTGTCATACAACAATTAAATAAATATCGGTAATTCAAAGAAAGCTATACCGCGAGCGCCTAATAGTCTATTACAGCTGCTTTAAGGCTAGTAACACCTGAAATAATATAAATGATTCCTAAGAGTGAAGAGAATGAAAAAATTGTATTGAGTTAATACATTTAGATAGAAGCCACACTCAAGACTACTTTGAGCGAATACTGAAAATCTTGAATTGAAATCTTGAATTTCGCTAAAGAACTCTCGAAAGGTCCGTTTAGAATTAGCCATCCGGAAGACTCTACGCTAATGCTTTATCACAAACTTCCTTTTACTTGAGAAAAGCAGTTTTAGCTCAGCCATTAGTACATTTAGCAACCCTGTCAATACGAAATAACAGCCTTGTGAGGGCTTCCGATTCAACTTTGCTCTTTGAGGAAAAACAATGCTTGGCTTTCTTTTGATGCCCATCCAAAAATCTAATGTCGGCCATTGTTTATATGTATTAGAGAAATGACGTCATGAATGCTGATTATATTGACGGCAAGGACTTTTTTACAATATCATAAATACCAAATGCAAAATAATTAAAAGTTTTCGTAATTTTTTTTATCGCCTTTAATTTTTTTTCTTAATCTTCTTTATCTTCTGAACCGCCCCTTTCTACCTCATGGCCCCCACCTATTATAGTCTAATATTCATTGTTTCATTTGTTCTGTTTATATTACCTATTATAATTAGTGAATGCTTTTTCTTCTTTTGTTTTGGCTTCATTCGAATTCTAAGGGCCTGTTTATATGGAAGCGAGTTGTCCCTGCATGCTAGCCAGGATACCTTTATTGTCTTGAATTCCCCGGGGAACACAAAACAATAGAGTTATCCCGGCTAGCAGGGGCAACTCGCCATCATATAAACAGCCCCTAAGAATCCACTTGTACTGGGCCTTTACTTTTTTGTGCAGTTCTCCTTCTCCTTCTCCTTTTCCTCGTTCAGATATGATTGTAACTTTATTGTCGATGTCAATAACACGATTTTTTTTATACCATGCAATATATACTCGTTGTTTTTCGTAACATGCATTCCGATATCATAATTACATTTGTTGTCCCACCCATGCATCCTAATCTGAGTCGGATAACACTTAATGCAGGCTAGAGAGGGGTATCATGCTGGCTTGAAATTTCCCGATTATACATATTTAATACGAAAATCGCTGTCGCAGCTTTTCAAAGCTAGTCAACACTCCAAAATTGTAACCTTAGGATGTCGGCAGCTTTATTGTCATTTTCAGTTATTTTTTGTCAGTTATAAATGTAACTAAATCCGTTCATTATTATTTTAATTACCAGCTTCACAAGGCACTAGTTCAGCGAGTTAGCAGTTAGAATTTACTGTAAATTATTTTTTGTTTGCAGCTATAGTTAACTCTTATTGCTCTAAATGGAAACTAGCGAGTAAACTAGTATAAGCTTCGTCGGTGTTTGATATAAACGATAGGTAATATATAATGAAATTTGTTACACCGTAGAAAATGTTGACTTAACTTAATTTACTGACGTTTCGAGCTTTAGCCCTTCGTCGGAGTAAAAGAGTTTGGCTACGTTTACACGGTATCGGACGAATTTTTGACCGGTCAAAAAAACATCCGCTTATAGGGGTTCCGTTCACACGGGACCGCGCTAAACGTGCAATAATTTGGACGCCTAACCGATCAAATATTCGTCTGAACAGGACGAAAATATTGTTCGGTTCCGTGTGAACAGCATGTCCAGGACGATGTTTTGACCGGTCAAAAATTCGTCCAGTCCCGTGTAAACCTAGCCTTACTATGAGAGATACTTACTATGAGAGATACTTTTTACGTAAATTAAGCTCTAAATTTGATATTTCCAATTTGTCTTTCCAATTACTGACGTTTCGAACTTTAGCCCTTCACTCTTGTATTACCTATCAGTATTGCTTATAACTTAGCTTTAGTTTATCTAATTTGTCGCATTTGAGTTAAAAATACATATTAAAAAGTCAAATTTTGACAATAGAAGGAAACAGGACTTGCGTCCCAAATTGACATCCAATATAAAGACGATAACTCATATAATAAGAAAAACAATAATAATATTTAAAATAGTTATTAATATATTGTAAAACAATGTCACATGTTCATGAACGTAACGCAAACAAAACCATGTGATCTCAGTTCGAAGCGTGCAAAGGATTGTCTGTCAAAATGAACAGTTCCAAAACGGCGCCTCGAGACAGCAACTTTTTATCGCTGATAGTGCAGCAGAAAGCTTTTGTTGTCCAAGTTACGATATAGAATTGTTTTTTTAAAGCTATGTTAAGGACGTATATATATAGAGGTTTAACAAGGGAAACAACTTTTTCGAACGACGCCATCTTGGAACTGTTGGAGATGCGCCAAAAATGCTTCTGATTGGCTTATACTATAGCCGGAAGTGCACGCACAAAATCACCTGGAACAAACAAAGGCGATAAACACATTCACCCCTAGATCTTTGGCGGATAATCCAGACTATCTCAGTTGCATAACAATATATTAGCTATATATAGGGAGCAGATTTGCTAGCTGTATATTTTTTTATTTCAAACTAATGATATGAGGCCCTTAATGCCCTAGGGTCTTGGAATGCATTTCAGTATTCAACGTTTTTTGAAATAGATGTATATAAATTTACAAAAGTTCATTTACATGATTTGTTACCATGTGTAATCTAGTTAGCTGGCCATTAATTAATTATAAAGAGGGTATATATATATAAAGAAATTAAAGGAGGCGGCACGTTTGAATGAACAGCCCACCCTCTCCGACACTCGCCTCAGGCCTCTCCCTTCCCTTCTTCTCTTACTTTCCTTCTCCCTTTTTGTTTCCATATAAGGACCGGCCATCGGTAGGTGATCCCTTCTCAGTCAAATTTATTCAATTACCGAAACACATTATATAGATCCAAGCACTTCCACTGATTATATCCCATCGTAATCGAACCGAAAATATTATTATATTGCGTGTGTATTGCACTGATATGTTAATAAAATCACAATTAATAATATAACGTCTCTGTTGGAAGTTGCATGCCTATTATTGCTGGAAATAGTAGTTAGATTCATAGTTCACTGGCCGGCAATAATAGCGTTTTATCTCATCAGTAAATCAGTAAATCGGTATGCTACTTACAAAGTTAATGTTGCTTTTCGTTTTGTCAAGTATATTCATCAATTGTTGAATTCATATTAGAGACGGAAAACCGTCCGAGACGATCGAGTTTTACGTCTTCTAATATATTGTTTTAATTTGAAATCACGAATAACGATCAACTGATTACAGAGAAATCTCTGATTCTTTTCATAATTTCCAAACAATAATTTTTTCGGTAAATAATATTAACATAAGTTGCTGGTATATTACACGCTCTTTAAAGAAATAGTTGTTCCATAATCAACCACTAAACAACTTGTTTTGGTCATATAACACAAACACGTACAAACAAAATCACCGTGATATGAATAAATCGATAACAAGAGAAGAAATACCGCCATCCTTTGCAGGCTCCAGTGTGTGCGACAACGATTTTGAAATAGCTGTACACAGATATTTTTTTTTAATTAAAGGGCATAATTTCAAGAGCATCAGATTTTCATGTCACTGCAAACAGAATTCAGTATAGAATAGTTTATGTATTTTTGGATTATAATTTGGATTATTTATAAAATATGAATGATAGAGTACAAACAATAAAAGTGTGCAACATAAATACCACTAAATACTGCTAAATTATGCAAATTCTTTTGTTCTCTATTGTTTAATCAACACTATTTAGTGGTAAATAGTACAAAGTATTGCACACTTTTAGAGTGGTTTTCATTAACCCGTGAAACACACTTTAGCGTAATGTGCTTATTACACTTTATTACATTTTAACTTTAACTTAGTGTTTTATAATCATTTGTTCAATAGCACTGACTATTACACATTAATACACTTTATTACTCTTTCCCTATTACACTTTGTTTCACGGGTTAAGTGTTTGTACTCTAATAACCAATATAACATACACCTATTTCAATTAACGTTGTCCATCTGGAATGGTTGATCTGAGACCGATAGGAATTGTGGGAGCTCGTTAAACTGCAAATGCACTATTATAATCACGCTTAAAATATTAATGTTTACTTATGAAATACGGTTACCTGTAATTCAGCACCATTCAAGTGTGATTAAAACAATGTGTTTGGAATTTAATGAGCTCCCACAATCCCTATCGGTCTCAGATCAACCATTCCAGATGGACAACGTTAATTGAAATAGGTGTATATATTTAAATATATATAACAAAAAATATTTTTAAATAAATACAACAAATAATATTTTTGAATATATATAACAAATGATATTTTTAAAAATTTTATAACAAATACTATTTTTAAATATATATAACAAATACTATTTATAAATATATATAACAAATAATATTTTTACAAATTTATACAACATAATATTTTTAAATATATATATATAACAAAAAATATTTTTAATGAACATTTAGTCAGGAAAACATGCGTACGTTCGATGTTTTCGTTGTTTCATTGAGAGTTTCCAAAGACTTCTTCAATTAATATTTTGATTTTTTTCACCTTACATTTCTCTTATTCTTAGCATAAGTAATAAATGATGGTATTGTGAAGGCTGACGCGACTGACTACATTATGTAACAGCTGTGGAAATACAGCAGGACACGAAAGACGTGAGTAAAGAAAAAACCATTTCGACTTAATTCACGACTATCGACAACTGTTGATTTGTTGTCCCTTTTATCGGTAATTATCGCATATCGTCATCGATGTTACGACAGACGAGCGACAAAATATTATCATTCAATAGACTGATTAGATAAGAACTTATATGTATAGGCAGGATATATCAACTGTCAGATTTATATAATGTCCGCCTTGACATTATGCAAATACATTTTATTATTTCATTCACTTAATATATTTTATCATTAATTTTTGTAACTTGTTAGGGGTTTGATGTCAATTGGGGCTATGCCCTGTATTCTCCTCCTGTCGTATTGTGTACCGACAAATATCAATAAAATAAAAAACAATAAAAATAATTGTGTTGCATGCGATTTTAAAATGATCAAATGAGTGAGGTTTTGTTTTCGATTCAGTATATGAATGAAAAAACCATCTGTTATATGAGGCTTGCAGACAGATTAATCAAATCATTGTCGGCCATCCAATGTTTAGCATGCGAATTGCATGTCGTTAAAGATCATGACTGATCGTCATATCGCTCGAACAACCCGAGGCGAACTGTCAGACAACTGATTCATGTCATTAAACTATGCATGGATATAAGGCGAATGTGGTTATATTTAATAGATGCAAATGTATAAACTAGTATTATGATCAATGTTTTAAATTTTCTGTATACCTACTTTTTTTAAAAAGGTTGTCGGAATAATGAATGGCAAACTGCGACTGGCGACTGCACGACCGAAAGAGTCGTTATGCGAGAAATGTTTGAGAAGATTGTATAAATAATCATCTCGTTGTAATAAATGGAGCTAACATTGTTCAGCCAGTTAATTCGTAATCTGCCAGAAAGGAGGCATAACAAATCAATACTAAAGACCCCGGGGGGTGTACTCCCTTTGTCGAAGTGGTAGGGGTGATCGGCGTACCTTTTAGGGTTAAAAATATTTCCTGTACGTACCTTTTAGGGTCCTGGCTCAAAAACAAGTTACGCAACATAATTCTGTACCTGAAAGGGTCATTTTTACTCTGCTTTGTTGCTAAAAGTCGCGCTAAAAGTAAGCTTGTCTGACAAGAACATCGCACAGCCGTACCTTTTAGGGGTTGAAATCAACAAGGCTTTAACAGTTATTTTTGTCTGTACGTACCTTTTAGGGGTCGTTTCCAAAACCTCCGCCGATCACCCCTACCACTCAGACAAAGGGAGAACCCCCCCCCCCCCCCCCCCCGGGCCAAAGACCCACAGCGTGAATGCGCAACGCCGCTCGCTATTCGCCGCGTTCTTCGTCCCGACCGCAGACTTTTTGAAATAGCTAGATGATCTACAAGACCATCTACAAGACCATCTCCAGGTGTAAAATTAATAGTATATTTTTAGAGTTTAAAAAGCCAGTAATCACCGAAGGTTTTAAGAAAGAAAAAAACCCGGCATGTTTCTTAATTTTGGTTTGTTTGATCTAAGGCGGAATGTTCCAATTTCATAAGCTCAATTGGTTTTCATTTTTAAATCAATACGCTAATTAATTAGAAATACATTTATCAATTTACAAAATCGTTGTCGCAGCCGAAGCAACAGTCCACACTGACGTGCACGCACCCTGAAGCCGATGCAAAGGATGTCTGTAATATGAACATAATTTGCGATTTATTACATGAACGATTTTTTTAAGAAACAACAAATTGTTATGGCCATATATAAAACAAACACGTAGAACCAAAATAACAAGAGAAGAAATACCGACATCCTTTGCAGGCCTCAGAGAGGATCCTGAAGGGGTAAAATGGGAGCTGGGATTGGCCTCTTTTGACTGGGAAATGTTTTTTTTGTTGCACTGGGACTGGGATTTACAAATAAAAGAACAATAGAAAATGGGAATGGGATTGAAAACTTGAGCAAAACTGATGATTATGTGATTTTACTGATGGGATTATGGGATTTTTTACTGGGATTTGTTCCAAATATAAACTGGGAAATGGGATTCGGACCCCCCCTTCAGGAGCCTCCTCAGAGTGTGTATACTGTAGCTTTGATTGCGACAATGATTTTGATCAAGGTGTATATTAGCATATAACTAGTATTGGTTGCGTGCGATGCTAATAAAATTATCGATTTATTGCGGGTGTTCAATGTCTTGATCGGTTTTCTGAAAACAATTAACGACACTGTCTGATTATTATGGGGTAAACTGATTGACACATTATTAAATTAGAAACACTGTATTACATTATTCGATCTGACATGGATATAAATTAATAAATTTGTATAGTACTGGTTAGAACATAGAGAGAAGTTCCCTGGTGAGTCAGAAATCGCAACAATAAAGACTGCTATAGTGTATGGAAAGAGCTCCGTCTTTAGTTTTTATATCGTTTTTTTCCCCACAAATTTCTTTAGCTTTTCTCCATCCTGGTTCGTTAGTTCTTCTCCCCTCTCTATCAGTAGCTAGCCATCGAGAGAATTCTATTTTGTTCGTTTATTTCGGTATTGATCAGCTAGCTTGATCAAGGTTAGACTTAGGGTTAAAGTAACTAAGTAACTTATATAAGGATTGAACAGAACAATGAAGAAATGAAGGAATGTGTGAATGAACAAATAAATAAAAAAAACGGACGCATGAATATTGAAATGGATTTTGAAAAGATATAATTCATTATAAAGGGAACATTAAAGGGATCAAATTGATTCTGTAAGATTAACTACTTATAACCTGATGAATGTATGAATGAAGGAGCGATCGAATCAGGCATAAGGAATCATCCATAAAACTTCAATTACAATTAACAAAGTGAATGCGCGAAACAAATCATTCCGCAGTGAACACTGATAGAACTAACAAACGAATGGATTTATTGGATGAATGAATGCTTGAAGGAACAAATAAATGAATAGATGGATGGATGATATTGGTGGGATGATTGAATGAATGAATGAATGAATGATAATAGCAAATTGAGCTTATAAACCAATGTAGAGCTATCACCAATAACAAATCCTAATAGACTAAAAGCGAGGATTAATGAGCCTGAAAAAATACTAGATGTCAAGATTTTCCAGCAGATGAAATACCAGAGGAAATCATGGATAAAGGGCTGGCTTGCAACTTGTCAGGTCAAGACCTATCAGGTTTTTCTTTATTCAATCAGATCCAAATCAGTCGCCTGGGGCAAGTTAGATCTACACTGACATATCACAAATAGCTTCCAAGTGAAAGATATCCGTTTAAATGGTCCTAATGAATAAGTAACTTCCTTTGATCACCAATCTTCAAGTGGATTGGCAGAGTTTTTAAAAGGTTTTACTAAAGGTACCATGTCATCGTATTACAGCAATATTTGCTCGAGGCTTTTCAACTACCTGTTTTATTGTCGCTAAAAACACCGGCCTACGGAATTGTATTTATATTGTTGAATGTTTTGGATAGATTTGATATTTTTAATGTAAATTGATATACTCTTAGGTGGCGTATATTGACAATTACTTCATTATCATCATCGACCATTGAT